>JAOEGS010020053.1:0-21612 GCA_025447755.1 Corythornis vintsioides
TCCTTTTTTTTGCCTTTTTCCTTTTTTTTGCCTTTTTCCTTTTTTTTGCCTTTTTCCTATCCCATGCTTAGCTCAGGTGTGGCATGTGTGACAGTTTCTCTCTTACAGCTTCAGTGCCACTAAAATAATTCCATGCACAGAATGTGCATAAGACCTCAGAGGACATTGGAAGGGACCACAAATATACAAATTACTCAGAGAATTAATGCCATTCCCTAACTTTACCACAGACAAATCATCCTTCTCTCCCTTTTTCTGAATCACTATATTAAAATCATTTTCATCTAGGAGATCCAGCCATAAACCCATTTTATGGCAGTACCTCTGTATGTCCATCAACTTAGAGGCACCTTTTCCTTGGTATGCATCTCTGAATTGGTACCTGGCTCTTATTTAGACCCACATTATTCACTTTTCTGTAACATTTTGGGGGAAAACAGGACATGCTACTCATTTGAAAATCATACCCAGCTCCTTTATCACTGCCAGTCACAGCCAGCACTGCTGCATTCCCCACTTGACACGGAGGAGGAGGTTTGCCCTGAATAAATACAGTAGATAAATGGTCTTTCTGTTCCTCAGAAGAATTTGGGCCACCTCTCAAAGTTGGTGCCAGCAATACAGTAGCAGCCTGGCAAGGTGAAAGTTAATTGCACTCCCAGTTTTAGTTAAAAGTCTTAACTAGCTTGTCAGCTTTGAATTTATATTTTCACAGTTCACTAGGGAGTGATAATAGGGAGGCTTTGATGTAGCTCACTGGGTTGGGGTTGTTTTTTTTTTTTTTGCTCCAAAGTTTAGTAAATAAAACTTTTAGTGGGAGGGGTGGGGATGAATGACAGCTGCAAGCCAGCCAGAAAAATCATCATCTGCCCTCACTGAGGGGCAGCAGGGGCTTGGTAGCTGCATGGCTGGCATCCCAAAGAAGATTTGCTGGTGGTGCACCAATGCTGAGCTCTCTAAGAAACAGCTCATCAGAGATTTGTTAATGAGGTGTTACTGGAGACTTGCTGAAACAGGGAAGCTGGGATGCACAAAGCACTGCCTAATTAACTCTTTAATGTCCCTGCAGTACATTCCACTCAGGGAAAAGGAGGCGTGCTGGTTTAATTGCTTGGGCTTCCCAAGGCTCTCCTGAATGGCAAGTGAGAAGAGAAAGGGAATAGAAACGTGAGAGCTTGTAACATGAGGCTGTGGCTTCTAAACCAAGAAAAGCCTCACTAATCTAATTGTTTTGAAAGGTGCTGCTCCTAGCTGGTACTGGAAGCCAAGTATCTTTTCTGTATTGTTCTTTTAAATTGCTGGAGGGCAAGGTTTGTGATGAATAGGGCTGTGTGCTCTACCCCCACTCCATACCAGCTGGGAAGGACCCACGCTGTTCAATTCTCTTTTTCAAATACATAAGCAAGAAGGCAGATAGAAAAGCATTAATAGGATTTTCTACATCTTATTCTAACACTTTTGCTTAACTTTCTATTCAAGAGATTGCTGGAGTTAGTACCTCCCAGACACCTGTTCTCTGCTTGCAGAGCAGATGCACTTGCAAAAGTTGGAGGGCTCATTCTTGTTAAAACCATTCTTGAACACTTGTAAAGCTTGGTAATATGGTTTTATTGCTTCTTTAGCATTACATGAAAAGGAATATATTTTTTTTTCTCCTGTTTTACCTGGTGCTGTGTGAACAAAGGTCCACGTGGTTTTCCTGAAGCTGCAGCCACTTGCATTTTCATGGATGGATGGATAGATGGATTCTGTCACCAGGATCTTAGTGCAGTAAAGACCTTGTCCCACAGAAGCTGCCATCAAGCAGCTGGGGGTGTCCCTGCTGCATCAGAGACCAAGTGCCACATGTGCTTGGCAGTGGAAATCATTCCAAACAAAGATGGGATAAATGCTTGGTAGTATGTGAATGCATGTGAGCCAGCCCTGTGAGCTGGCACCCAGCAGCCACTGGCACCCTGGGCTGCACCCCCAGCAGTGTGGGCAGCAGGGCCAGGGGGGATCCTGCCCCTCTGCTGCCAGGGCTCTGGGGAGAACCCCCTGCAGGGCTGGGTCTTGGAATCCTCAGCACAGCAGAGCCAGGGAGCTGTTGGAGCAGGGCCAGAGGAGACCCAGCAATGCTGGGAGAGCTGGATCCCCTGTGCTGGGATAGACTGGGAGATCTGGGAGTTTCATTCTGCAGAGGAGAAGGCTCTAGGGAGACCTTCTCGGGCCTTTCAGGACTTCAAGGGGCCTAGCAGAAAGATGGGGAGGGACTTTTGATCAGGGCCTGTAGGGACAGGACAAAGGGTGATGGTTTTATACTGAAGGAGGGAGATTTAGACTGGAGAGAAGGAGAAATTGTTGGTGCTGAGGGTGGTGAGACCCTGTCCCAGGTTGCCCAGAGAGGTGGTGGCTGCCCCATCCCTGGCACCATCCCAGGGGAGGTTGTCTGGGGCTCTGAGCACCCTGCTCTAGCTGCAGATGTCCCTGCACACTGCAGGAGGGTTGGACTAACAACCCTTAAAAGGCTCTTCCAACCCAAACCGTTCAATGATTCTGTGAAATCACCTTTAAAAGGTTTCTCTGATACTAAGGAAAGCTATTGAGTGTCAAAACAATGACCTCGAAGTCTCTGGAGTGGGCTGGGCTGTTCATGGAGCTGCTCCTGTTGCTGCAGGTGGCTTTGCCAAACGACCTAGCTGTGTTCAGACGTGGAGATAAAACTTCTGCCTTTGTACCTGTGGTTACACAAGCAGAGATTATCACGAGTTGGCTGACAGGAATGTGGTCTGATCTCGTTCTGGCTAACCCCAGTGAAAATGGGAGAGTGTATTGCCAAAATTATTGGAGCATCCAGTTGCTCTGAGGAGTCCAACAGGCTGCAGACAGGTTTTAACCATCTGAGTGGGAAGTGACTTTCTGTTTTGCAAGCCCTGCAACACTGATTTCAGCATCTGTCTGGATGGTTCGGAGGTAATGTCATCGCCTGGAGGTGAATGAAAAGCTGGGGTTTGTCCATTCCAAAATGGAAACCACAAGACTGAAAATTTCATTGACTTCAGGAGGTTCTTCAAGGGGAATGTGACAAAAAATCCCTTTCATAAGAACCACAGAATGGTTTAGAATGGAAGGGACTTTAAACCTCATCTGGTCCAACCCCCCTGCAGTGAGCAGGGGCATCTGCAACTAGAGCAGGTTGCTCAGAGCCCCAACATTCTCTGATGTCTTCAAAAAGTTCCTCATTAGGCTGTCTTGACAGAACTTGAATTGAAAAGAAATTATGATTTTTATTTTTCCCTACATGGGACTCGTGTGGATGTCACAGAAGGAATCTTTAAGCTGGCAGCTGAATTTCATGCTTGAACTTACCCAAGGTTGGGATCTGTGTTCATGTAGAGAGAGTTGGGGCTGGGTGTGGATGTGAACTGGCTGTGCCAGCAACCTGGGTGGACTTCATCTCCTAGAGACCCTTCTGTAACGTGCTGCTCTGAGAGTTAGGAGTTGAATGTTGATTTCATCTTTTCTGTGCACTATATAGTACCATTTCTCAACACTGAATGTTACAGGGAACCAATTTCCAATGCCAGCTTGTGTGAGTACTGTAAAACCTAGAAATGCTGCATCTGAGATGGATCTTGTAACTTGACTCCCTGCAGTCCTACAGTGAGATTATTTAAACAATCAGAATTGTTAATTGCATAATTATGTGCTGTTCATTTCTCTGGAAAGGGCACTCACAGAATGGAGAACATTTCAATATTTGGTTTCCATTCAGGGTGTGCCCTTGGTCTTTATTTATTACATCCAATTTAGATGTTGCTCAGAAGACAGAATTATGAATATTCTTGCTGGTTTTCTACATGGTTTGCTGCAGTAATAGCTACAACCTTTCTTTTCAGCATTTCCTCTACAGTCTGGGAAAGACATTGGGTACCTGTAGAGGACAGTTTGTTATCACAGAGATCTATTGAGGATTGAAGCTCAAAAACTGTACTTTTTAATAGTGAACTTCAAAGGCTGGAGTTTGAACCCATATGCTGGCCTCTGATTCTTCAGGCTATTAGTCTCTGGCCAAATGATGGTTACAAACAATTCTCTGGCCTGTTTTAGGGCACTACAACATACCAGGCTCTCCTCTTTGGAAGTCATAGAGTCATAAAATGTTTGGGTTGGAAGAGACTTTACAGATCTTCTAGTTCCAACCCCCTGCCCATGGGACACCTCTCACTAGACCAGGTTGCTCAGAGCCCCATCCAACCTGGCCTTGAACACTTGCAATGGTGGGAGACCCACAACTTCCCTGGGCAAACTGTGCCAGGGAGCTCTGTGCAAAAACATCACAGGTACCTGCATAGTTAGAATGGTACCAGTATGGGGAAGCACTAAGATGGTCAAGGAGTCAGGCACTTAAATATTCTTGTGGATCTGAGTCAGTAATCCCACCAGTGCCCACAGACTTCTGTGACTGTTTAGTGTTTAGCTTTGAAAATCCCCTCTCTGTATAATACAGGTTTCAAAACTGAGGTTCACACACCTGGAGCTGAAAGATTTTAGTTTCTCACTTTTAGTCTCTGGTAAGAATAACTCTGAAGGACTAAAGAAGAGGGAGTTTTTGATGTCAGCCCTGCTGCTTTACCTTTCATTCGTTATACATATGAATGCTTTCTTTTTTTTTTCACCCTTCCATATATTCCTGGGTTAAAGAAATAGGAATTATTTCAAGGAACATTGTTCATGACTGCAGGGTGAGGAGTTATTGGTTTATTAGAGAGGCAAATTGTGCCACAGGGAAATATTCTGGTCAAACCACCTTTCATTTAGAAGAGGTTATTCTGTATCCCAACATACAAACCAGATGAATTTGGAATATTTGGGTTTTTTTTTTTTTCCCCCGTTTGATTTAATTTTTTATTGATGCATTGACACTTGTGCCTTTTTTTGGGTTACAGTTTCTTATCTAAGCACAGTCAACTCACAATGGGAGGTGATATAAATACCTGGCTAGAAACTCAGCCTCTGAAGTGGCTCGATTAATCCAGATGCCATCAGGGATTCTTCTTATCTATGTCACCTTGTGAACAGTGCAGGTGGGAAAATAGAGCACCAGAGTTTCCCATTCAGACTTTGCTTTCTGTAAAAATACCAGGTGATATTTTCAAGACATCTTTGGCTGCCTCATTCTTCACCTGTGATGTCCTTGCATGTGGTGTCCACATGCCTAGTGCTTGCCCACCACCCTATCTGTGCCTGGCTGTGCACCTACAAGGGCTTGTGAGCTCCAATAGGCACCCAGACCATGCCTTGCTAGCATGGTTTATTAATTAGCTCTAATTCGTTGTGCTCATTGGGAATTCCCTGTGAACACTTCAAAGCACTCGCTGCCGATATTTTGCTTGCTAGCATGTGATTCCTGGCACAGTAGTTACTGTCATGTGGCTGGAAGATTTCTTGAATCTGCAAAGTTACCTCATTTGTAATGAATAAAGCTGCACAGAAACCAGAGTCTTCAGACACCAGGAGCTGCTTGAGAACTGTGTTAATTGCTGTGTTACACTGGGGAAGGGTAAAGCTTCTCCAGCTCTTAATCAAAGGACTGCAGCCCCTTGGAGAGAAACATCCCACAGACAATCTTACCTCCAAATGTTTGGCAGCTGGGGGCTAGTGAAGGTACCCAAGTAGTTTTTATTGAAGTAAGCAAAACTGTATTACCTTACAAATGCCTCTCATTTGCCTGCTTTCAGTTAGCTTTTTTAATGAGGGCCAGGCTGCTGGGAGGAATTGGGTCTTGGCTGCATCTGCCTGAGTGCAGTGACTCGTCCCCCATCAGCTGAGTGTTCAACTGCTTGCATGGAGGGAGGTGTTTTGCAATCATCCCATGGCCCACCTTCTCAAGGAGCACTCTAACACCCTGGTTATGGAGCAGGCAAGAAGTCAAGCTCGTTCTTTCCCTTCTGTTGTCATGAAAAGAGCTCTGAGAAGAATAAGGAAGGAGTATCAGGCAGTTGGGAAGGCAACTGGCTTAGTGCACTCGTGTGGGGAGATATTAGTGTCTTTGTACTGCAGTTTACATAGAATCATAGGATGGCAGGGGTTGGAAGGGACTTCTGGTGATCAAGTCCAGCCCTCTTGCCAGAGCAGGGGCACCCAGGGCAGCCCACACAGGAACAGAGCCAGGTGGGGCTGGACAGGCTCCAGAGCAGGAGACTCCACAGCCTCTCTGGGCAGCCTGGGTCAGGCTCTGGCACCCTCGCAGGGAAAAACTTTCTCCTCATGTTGAGCTGGAACTTCCCATGTTCCTGTTTGTGCCCATCCCAGGCAGCACTGAGCAGATCCTGGCCCCTTCTTCTTGCCCCCCACCCTGCAGAGATTTGTCACCATCCATCAGCTCCCCTCTCAGGCTTCTCCTCTCCAGGCTGAACAGTCCCAGGGCTCTCAGCCTTTCCTCAGCAGAGAGATGTTCCAGTCCCTTCATCATCCTTGTAGCCTCTGTTGGACTCTCTCCAGTATTTTCCTGATCCCTCTGGAACTGGGTAGCCCAGAACTGAACGCAACACTTCAGCTGTGGGCTCAGCAGGTCAGAGCAGAGGGGCAGGAGATCTTCCTTTGACCTGCTGCTCACACTCTTTTTCATGCCCCCAGGAGCCCATTGCCCTTCCTGGCCTCAAGATCCCATTGCTGTCCCATGGATACCTCACTGTCCACCAGGACTCCAAGCTCCCTCTTCATGGGGCTGCTTTCCAGCAGGTCATGCTTCCAATCTAAAACATTTTCCCACTTTTCCTGCCTTTCCCACAGGTCCAACATTCCTATAGTTTCTGACTTTTTACCATTTAGTGTAAAACATCTCCCATTTGTAATGTAGCAACAAAATGTGGCTTAAACCTTTCTTAAATGCCTCAAAATGCCCATGCCTGGGTATGCAGGAATCCATTGCTGGATTATTCCTGTGGAATATTTTAAGACTAACAGTTGGAGGAGTCGTTAGAGGTCAGGTAAAAAGTTCTTGTGCCAGGGGTGTAAAAACATCATCAGTGTGTCAGCACCTCTGGATTGTGAGGTGCTTCTCCACCATGTCACATTCCTGGGACATACCTTAAGCTTTCATCCTCAACATTTCTGTCTCGATGAACTCAGTTTTGGAGGTGCATGAGGGCAGAAAAAGGAAAGCTTTGTGTTTCTTGGAGAGCTGCTAAAAGTTCATCCTGGAGAGCCAGAAGCTGCTCAGGTTTTCTTCCCTTCAGAGCACTTCAGATACATGTTATCACACATTAACTTATCTTGATTAATTCTGCTGAAGATATGGGAGCAGTTCCCTCGAGTTCTTGTGCAAATCAGAGGGACCTACTATCTCACCATCATCCTCTCTTGGCGTCAGAGTGTCTGTCTACTGGCATGACTTTAAGCCAAGGGAAATTGCTTGACATCACTTACATTTCTGAGCATCTAGACAGGGGGAGTTTGGCACTCAGAGGGTGAATTTTCTGCAGCCAGTTTTCTCCATGGGATGGTATAGATCATGTTGACACACAGGCTTTCCTGCTTCTACTAAATCCTCAAGGTAGACTTCCCCAGGTGAAGTAGCAGCAGTTTTTAAGATGTGATACTAACCAAATTCAGGGGTTTCTCTTTTTTTCTTTCTTTTTTTTTTTTTTTTTTTTGGCAGAGATGGCTGGATGCCCCAGTCCCAGTGCACTGTTTCTGAGCATAAGTTTGTGATTATGGTTAATGTAAAAGAAGAGATCTGGATGTTTTTCAGAATCTGAGGTAAATCCTCTCCTGAGTAACATCAGCAAATTAATCTGCACTGTAGGAAAACCATAAGAGATTCAAACCATGATTTCAGTACCCAGGTAGTGGGTATAGATCTGTGTAAACTGCATTTATTTAAGACAGAGTTATTACAATCTGTCACTTTCAGCTCATTTTATTTGATGGAAATCTTTTTTTCCTTAAAAAAAAAATTCAAACAGCCTAGTTTCTGATAAGGAAACTTTCTTCTGAATGGAACATGAAATGTTTGGGTGTTTTGGTTTTTTTTTCTTTTATCAGAAAAATCTTTTTCAGATCCATTTCAGACTCCTGCTTTGATCAAGAAACGAGTTGCCAATCAGAATATTGAAATTTTCAAGAGGCTCTGTAGAGCTTTTCCAAAGGAGACCAAAAAAAAAAAAAAAAAGGTTTAGGAAGTTCATTTTGAGTTTTGTTTCTTCAGACACAAGCTCAAAGCCAGGCTTTAACCAAACAGATTCCCCCTGAAATTGCTGTTGTCTGTTCTTTTTTTTTCTTTTCTCTTTGCTTTTCATTTTTGTTGTTCTTTGACAAGACTATCTTAGTCGTGTCAAAAAGGACCTCACTTAACCAAAACAGCAGCAGTTAACAATATCCAGTCTCTGATCAGTGTTTTCCTCCTGAGACTTGCATAAGTTTATTTTGCCAGTCTTGAGAGGTGGTTGCTTTTACAGACAGCTCTGCCTTTGATATTACAGCTAAGTAAAGCTGCTAAATTTGTCCTGCCTGTGTTTTCTTTTTGAGCATATTCTGGACAAGTGTTTCAGCTCTTCCTTTCCTGTTCTGTCTGATATCTAGGGATAAACACACCCGGACACATGCACATAACACACACACAGACAATTTATCCAGCATGCTGGTGTTGGTTTTACCTCATTAAGGTCCTAAAATACTCATTCCAATTTGGTTTTGAAGGAATATTTGACAGTTTTGATGGCATCCATCACCATAGTTCTTGTCTTGCCCAAGGATCTTTTCATCATTGGTCTCTTCCACGTTTTCTTATTATTTGTTGAGTAAAATTTTTCTGTAGTGTAGTAGAATTTCAAGGGAAATGACAGAGTGACTTTAAAAAATGCTGATATATTAACATCTTCCCTTTGAATGCTTTGCTCAAGAGCAATAAGAGTAACAAATTACACTTTGGTACTCTGTGGGTGTAGGGAAGTGTGGTTTTCACTTTAACAAGGATACTGAGTGAGGTTTAAGGGTAAAATGTTTGAGAAGCACATTCATTTTCAAAGCAGAATTTTAGAAGCTTCTTTGTTTACCTCCCAAGAAAGTCCTGCTTAGACTAAAGAGCCACTACATGGATTATAGCTTCAGTGCTTGGCTCTCCAGATGTTCTTCTGTGTAGATACCTAAGGACCAGGTACTCAAGAACTTTCCTGTGCCACGACTGTCAGGGACACCTCACACATCAGTAAAGTTCTCCCCTCTTTTTTATGGCACTCCATGGCTTGATGTGTATTTAATAGCAGCTACAATTAAATGTGGTGTGTATTCTAAAGTGTTTAAATGTCTCAAGTGCCCCTGATGCTTTATTTCATTTCTTTGGGAAGAATGGATTGAATTTGGGTACCTCAGAAAGGCAGTAGTGGATGGTCAGCAGTCATAATTTTAATTGAAACTACAATAGTTTGGGTTGGAAGGGACCTTGAAAGATCACCTAGTCCAACCTCCCTCCAACCTCAATATTTCTGCCTTTTGTGTAGCAAAGGCTGCAGTGTAACTAGTGAGAGGTGGTTTAAAGTGTAGTAAGTCATTGTGGGTGTGTCAAAGGAGGACATCAGTTCATACTGAGGATAGAGAGTTTAAGTAGTTTTCAAATGCTCCCAAAAATCAAAACATGATTTTTTTTTCCCAAAACATCAATCTTTTGGATTACAGTTATGAGAAATTCTTGAGTCTTTTATTTTTATTTTTTTTTTTTCCTTTTGCTTAAGCAAGTTTAAATTTTACTGCCAGTCTTGGTGGTGTCTGTTCTGGAGAGTTGCAGGAAAAGCTGATAAGGGCATAGGACAGAAATCTTTGTGCTTATCTCACTGCAACACATGGAGCTGAGAGTGCATCCTTTTCCTGTCCTAGGACAGGAGACGTAAACTGACCATCTCCTGACAGCAGTGACTTCAAACAGAGCCTCTAACGTCTAGAGGCTACGAATCTTCTCTCAACTTCAGAGCCCAGCTAGGTGAAAGTGGGTCACTGGCTGTTTAGAAAGCTGGTTTGATGCCAAAAAAAAAAGAAACCCCCCAAAAAAACCCAAGCAACCAACAAAAAAAGCAAAGCAAACAACACATTTGTGATACCTGCTGGGTCAATAGGCATCTCAGGAGGCATCGTAGTATGACTCTTAGTTGTTTGTTGAGACTTCTACCAGAAGGTGAATTAAATAAAAGAAAGAAAGAGAGAGAGAAAGAGAAAGGAAAAAAAGAAAGAGGAAGAAAGAGAATTAAATTAATTGAATTAAATAAAAGAAAGGAAGAAAGGAAGAAAGGAAGGAAGAAAGAAAGAGAAAGAGAAGAAAGAAAGAAAGAAAGAAAGAAAGAAAGAAAGAAAGAAAGAAAGAAAGAAAGAAAGAAAGAAAGAAAGAAAGAATAATGAAATTTAACCATTGATTTTGCTTTTTGGTTTGTTTTTTTTGTTTTTCTAAGACAGTTTTATAATAAAAGTCAGAGTAGTGCTGTCAGATGTGGAAGAAAGGTCAGACAAAAATTGTCCTCAAGGAAGGGGTTATTTGGCTGGTGAGTGTCTTTATAGACAAACATCAGAAGTTTTCTTTTATGTATTGTCTTTAAGTGACCTAGAATTGAAGGGTCTAAGTCAAAGGGAATGTGAACTAGAGCAAAGAGAACCTTCCACCAGGACTGCCAGAGCCTCTGTGTGACTGGACCTCAGGATCTCAGCCAAGGTCTGTGCTGGGACTCTACATTAGTAAGCAATTGTTGGGAAAATATAAACACAGTTATGGATTGGTTAGACCTACTCATTTCTCTGACACTTCATAATTAGATTTCATTCATAATATTCACCACAAGACAGGCATAAAAAGCTCCTACTTGCAGCTTCTGGCCACGTGTGGAAATATATCTCAGTGAGACCAAAGCCCTGGAAGAGAAAAATCCAGGAACAAAACCAGGAGACCCACATCAAATATTGATGCTGTTTGGGGCAAAGTGCTTCACTGCTTTCTGGGCCTTGGTGTCCCTGTTGGTGGAGCAGCCCCAGAACTCCATGGTAATGCCAAATTCAACACAGAAGATCACAGTGGGAAAGAGATTGTGGAAGTGTGTGCTGCCACCTCAGCTGAAAGGTGCAGCCTTATTTGATCAGTTATTTCTCACTGGGACATTGCCTTGCCAACGTGGATCTCCTCATCTGCTTCATATGTTAACTTTGAGTCCTCACTAGGGCTGAAGAAATAGGTGTGATCTCATCCTTGCCTTTTGTTTCAGGATGCAGAATGGTTCCTCCAGATTGACTGCTTTTATTTTTATTTAAATATTATTTTTTTAATGGTCACTCCTGGTAAATGCAAGAGCTTTGAATTACTGGTGTGAAATCTCAAAGCTTTTCAGCTCTAGGCTGGAATTTGAGGTTTATTATAGTCCTTAATCTCAGCTCGTGGTCACATCACTTTGAGACAGGCTGGCTCTGATTGGAAAACCAGCAAACTTTTATCTCTTTCCTCCTTCCCATCAGATATCTTCCTGTCCCAGCAAACCCCAGATAACTTCCTAAATGCAGCTCAGATGGCACAAAGTTGCTTTAGGACCCTTCAGCAGTGGGATGAATGGGATCCTTAGAGTAGTATGATTAATCTCATTATAATCTCAACTTTCTAGTTCTTTTCCAGTCCCCATGAATCAGATGCAAATTGTACCCTGTAGAGTTGTCTAATCTGTCATTTTTAGCAGACTGTCAACTACCTGTCCAGACCTTCTGGTATTTAAAAAATCACCTTGGAACCTTTCATATTGTCTTTCTTACATGGCTGTCAGCTCTCCAGGATTCCTGTTATTTCCAGCTCTGCTTTAAGGACACAAAAGCTGGGAGAAGTTGCAAAGACTTTTCCTAAAGTGCTACAAATCTGAGACCAGATGAAATTTCAGACAAAGGTTTTTTTTTCAACCTAGTGATGGACTAAAGGTATAAATCTCAACAGTTTCAGATTAAATACAGGGATGCTGGTCTTCTGGGTAACAGAGCAAGCTGGAGCTGGGAGTTCAGTTCCAAGTTTACACCCACACCCCCTTTTCTTCAAGGCAGGAAAACTGGAAACTGGTCTGGGCACTGGGTGTGAAGATCTCAGCCTGTGAGGGAACACACTGCACCTTGTGCAGAGCTCACCCTTCCCCTGCACTTTGAACACTTAGATCAGCTTCCTCCCTCTGAACCAGTTGTGCCTTCTGCACCAGCAGAGAGCTGGTGACTGTTAGACAGTGTCAGCAGGAGCAGGGCAGGGATGGTGGCCTTGTGCTAGGTCCTTGAGAGGTCTCATCTCAGTGCTGGGTTCAGCTCTGAGCCCCTCATTCCAGGACAGACATTGAGGGGCTGGAACGTGTCCAGAGAAGCTGCCAAGAGAACAAGGGGAGAGGCTGAGGGAGCTGGGCATGGTTAGTTTGGAGAAGAGGAGGCTGAGGAGGGACATCATTGCCCTCTACATTGCCCTGCCAGGAGGGTGCAGAGAGGTGGGTGTTGGCCTCTTGGCCAACAGAACCAGAGCAATGGGCTGAAGTTGCAGCAGGGGAGGTTTAGATGGGGTATTAGGAAGAAATTCTTTAAGGAGAGAGTGGTGAGGCCCTGGAACAGCCCAGGGAGGTGGTTGAGTCACCAGCCCTGGAGGTGTTGATGTTCACATGGTGCTTCAGGACATGCTCTAGGGACAGGCGTGGAGGGGGTTTGTGTGTATTTCGATTTGTGGATGTTTAGGCTTGAGGTATTTAGGTGGTTTTTGTTCTTACAGGGATGGTTTACTCCATGATCCAGGAGGTCCTTTCCAACCATGATCACTCTATGATTCTATGATGTGCTGTGAAGTGGGGTGTAAAATGCAGAGCCAGGAACTGGTGATTCCAACTCACCCTTTGTTACCTGTACCTTTGTTAAGTGTATTTCTTTGCCAAGGTTCCCTTTTTCACCACAGCTTGGTCCTGTTGATGTCTAATGCTGACAAAGCATTTTGAGCCTTTCCCACTGAAGGGATATTGTTTTGAGTTTTACCAACTGACCTATAACTCTTGTGCCAGGAAATTTACCTTTTGCTTTCGAACCTGAATTAAAATTCAAGTAGCTGTTGCTTGAGTCCTCCCACCAAGAGCCTGACCTGCAACTAATTTCTCCCCCATCCTCCACGTGCCTTGGCTGCCACCCTAAAGGACACGTTAGCAAGGTTCAATCATCCCTGGTGGGTATTGCATGGCTGGGACAGTCTGTCACTCATCTCTCTGAGCTACCCGGGCTGCAGCGGTGTGGTAGGAACCGGGTGAGTCGCATCAGCTTTTCCGTGCCCCAGGGCATTTGGGAAGCAAGCCCCACCACCTTCCAGCCTCCTGCCAGAGATTTCGTGGCTGTTGGTAAATTCCTTAGTTACTTGAGAAGCCGTTGCTATAGAAAGTGGCCTTTCCTGCATGTTTGTACTGGCTTGGCTAAATGAGTGTCAATACTGGCATCTGACGGGGCAAAAAAAACCTGTCAGTATCTGCCTTCTGATGTTAGCATTGGCAGCAGCTCCTTGGAACTGTTGCAGGGAAGTAGCTCTGGTGGCCAAATTCTTTCAAAATTCAGATATTACCTGTTTGAATGTTTTAACTCTTTCATGAGATCTCTACATCTCACCTTTTCCTCTTAGCAAGCTGCTGTCCACCAGAGCTTCTCAGGACAACGTGCAAGGTGATCTGGATCCATTTTTTCAGTCACTGCATGCAGTTCTTAATTCCTCACTTCTGTGTTTCTCTGCATGAGGTTTTTTTTTCAAAGGAGGGAAGTTAGGAAAGGACCTTAAGGGCTCCTCAAATCCATCAGTGTTTCTCTAGGAGGGATCAGCTCTGTTTGCATCATTCTTAGCTGTGTTTAAAAAAACCAAACCAGTAAGTGGGTGCCTCTCTTACCTGAACTCCACAGACTGCAGAGTCTGTTGTGTGCTTGACTAAACATGGGAAGGCTTTTCCAACTCAAAAAAATGCATCTCTGTCATTATTATTTACTATTTATTTTTACTGTTGAAGATCATTATTTCTATTACTTCTTTGGTGTGAGAGTACAAGAGTCTGTCCCAGGCTGCCCAGAGAGGTTGTGGAGTCTCCTTGTCTGAAGAGATTCCAGACACTGTGCTGCTGGGCCCCCTGCTCTGGGTGCCCCTGCTGGCTGGAGCAGGTGGGTGGCACCAGAGCATCTCCAGAGGTTCCTTCCAACCCTCACCATGCTGTGATTCTGTGACAGGACTGAGCCACATCTGTCTCCTTCCACCCTGTATAGTCCTTCAATACCATTCCAGCAGCCTTTTAACTCCCAGATGTCCCATGTCCCTTCAGGTGTAACAGGTGCCCTCTGTTTCACACTGGGAAAGCAGTGGTGCCACAGGGCTGGCTTGGCCAACGATTAACAGGGCCCAGGGTGGGCTTTGCAGCTTGGAGATGACTCTGCTCCTGGGGTTTTACTGATGTAAAACGAGCTTGAATACACATGCATGAGAAGTGTAACAAGAATTCCCAGAGGGGCATCCCGTGGTGAACTCCTTCTGAACCGAAGCACACAGATAAATCAAATATTGTGGTTTTTTAACTACTGGAGACGTGCTGCACACACGGGCCAGCCCATTAGAGGAAAGAGAATACGTTCTGTCTCCTGAGAGGTGAATCTATCCTGGCGACTCAGGGGCTAACAGGATGTACAAATGGTTCTGTTTCACTGCTCTGGTTTAATGTTGATTTGTGTGTAGCCTGCCCGAGGTGCTAATTGGTGTTCCACCAGTGTAAAGACAAAGGTGGCTGCCCTGAAGAACCCACTAAGGCAAAACACCACGCTGCGGCCTTAGCACGCGCTCAGATCTTCTGCCTAATGAACCAATCACTTTGATAAAGTCTCTACCTCCTGGTGAATTCTCAGCTTTGATTTTCCCCTCGACTCCCATCTTCTTTTACACCTCACTTTGTTTTCTCCTCCTTTCCCCTCCTCTCTGCAATCTGGGGGGGGGTTGGTTTGTGTGTTAATCAGCGTTTCACGGCGCAGCTCCTGGAAAGGAAGTGAATCACCTCGTTCATTAGGAACAAACAAAGTTGGCCGGGTGTTGCAACTCTGCTTGTGGATATCTGAGAAGTTGGGAGACCCTGGCAAGGCACAGGATTTTAAGAGGAATGGTGGTACGACCTCAGCTTTTCATTCCTTCAGCTGATAACAGGTTGTAACACGGATGTCAGCGCCTGAGTTTGCAATCCTCGTGGCCAGAATAATAATGGAACAATTCCTCCTCTTTCAGTGATGTCTTGGCTTCTTAACCCCTCTGACTTAGCATGGCTTCTGGCTTGGTTCTTTTGGTGTTTTGTTTTTCTTGGAGAGGTGTTGATTGCTGCAAAAATAGTCGTGTTAATGGTGCCATCTGCACCTTTCCCCCACTGCTCCCATTTGGATGTTACTGCTGCTTTTCCAGAGGTGATTTCCTCCACAGCAGAGGTGGTGGAACAGACTCTGTGACCACTTCTCATCTGCTTCAGTGCAAAATGGGCCAGTGACTCTAAATTGTCTTCACTGGTGGTTTATCCATTCATCACAGTTTTTATCTCTGAGCCTCACTTCCAGCTTAAATCAGCTCCTACCTGCCAGCACAAATAATGTTCTTTTGAAGGAGGTGGGTCTGGGAAACCAGTTTAAGGATGGTATGAATAGGCATTACTGGTCAGCAGTGCTGGCACACTTAACTGGTGGAGACTTTAGACTCCTTTTTAAGTGTGACATGGATTTTCTTTTTAACCCATATCTGCTTTTCAAGTTGTCCAACTACTAATGTATAGCACAGTTTAGATATGCAGAACTAGCAGTAACAGGCTAGATCTCCTGCTGAAATATGTCCCAGCATCCTAGTTTTTATACTATTTAATGTTAGGTTGCCTTTCACCCAATTGCATTATTTTATATTTCTCAACACTGAATTTTTTTTTTCCTATAATTTCAACTACTTGAAGTGCTACCTCATTTTTAGCCTGGTTTCCAGTTCAATTAAGCACAGATAAAATCATAGAATCATAGAATTATTTTGTTTGGAAAAGACCTTTAGGCTCATCAAGTCCAACTGTTCCCCCAGCACTGCCAGGGCACCACTAACCCATGTCCCTCAGCACCACATCTCCATGGCTTGGAAACCCTTCCAGGGATCATGGGGACTCCACCACTGCCCTGAGCAGCCTGGGCCAGGCCCTGACAACCCTTCTGGGGATGACATTTTTCCTAATATCCAAGGTAAACCTCCCCTGGAGCAACTTGAGGCCATTTCCTCATCCTGTCACTTGTTCACTGGGAACAGAGCCCGACCCCACCTGGCTCCAAGCTTCTTTCAGGGAGCTGGCAGAGCCAGAAGGTCAGGGAGCCTCCTTTTCTCCAGGCTCAACATGCCCATGTTCCTCAGCTGCTTCTCACCAGGCTTGTGTTCTAGACCTTTCCCCAGCTTTGTTGACAATCCCTGCCCTAGTCCTGCTGGCCACACCACTGCTGATCCAAGCCAGGATTCTGGTGGCTTTCTTGGCCAGTTGGGCACACACTGGCTCATCTCCATCTGGCTGTTGACCAACACTCCCAGCTTCATTCCCTCCTAATCATGGTGTCATCTGCAAAATTACTGAGGGTACCCTTGTCCAGGTCATTGATAAAGGTATAACAGAGAATGGAGAACACCCTGGAGAACACCACTTGTCTCTGACCACCAACTTACTCCCTTCATCTATTCCATCCTCTCTCACTGATGTCAACCACAATACACAGGCAGACAGCAGCCTTACAAATACTCAGTTTCTGCTCTTTGTGAAATCAAACTCTCGCATTAAAAGGAAAGAGAAATTGTTTTCCCACCTGGGCCCAAGTGTGTTATTGGCCAGAAGAGAATCCACTCAGGGCAGAGCCGTTAATGGTGCCCTAACCACAGGAACAGCTTCTGGCAGACCTTGCACTGCATCACAGACAGGGTCATCTAACCACAAGTGCAAAGCCACAGGAAGCCAAGTCACTGCACTGCTTTAGAATGAAAAACTCAGCTCTTGAGGTAGCCCTGACCTTCCTCTGTGCTTGGAATGACTTCTTCAAAACCTCCATGGCTCCACCTCTCTGCTTTTTCCTATGGCATCAAGGGCAGGGTAATGAAAGGAAGATGTAAAAGTGAGCTGGCAGTGCTGAGTCACTGCCAAGACTTGAAACTGGCTGAGTTGTTGGTGGAGCTCTGCTCAAGATGGAGGGACCACCCAGTTTTTGCAGGTAGCAGAAGGGATTAGCAGAGGGATCACCTCCTGAAAGGAGAGCAGGGTGATTGACTGAAAGGAGGTAAAGCAAACATAGAAAGCTTTTAAGGGTGGATTGTTAGAGTTTAATTGGGGCTAAGCAAAAACCTTTTCAAGCTTCTGAGCTCTTGCTAAATACTAGGCTGATCAGGTCTGTTGGGCAAAGGTTTTCTTTCCTCTTTTCTCTAGACCCTTTTAGTGCTTGACATAAAGCAATAATTCCTGTGCTCTCTGCCATCTGGTTTCTCTCTCCCTTGGTGCACTTAGAACATGATGAAAGGATGAGAGCAAATGGGCTTGAGATGCACCAGAGAAGGTTTAGGTTGGATAGTAGGAAAAATGTCTTTCCTTAGAGAGTGGTGAGGCCTTGGAACAGGCTTCCCAGGGGGAGGGTGGAATCACCATCCCCAGAGGTGTTAAAAAAAACTTGGATGTGGCAGAAAAGGGCAGGGTCTAGTGGTCATGGTCATGTTTAGCAGACAGTTGGACTTGATGATCTTGAAGGTCGTTTCCAACCTGAATGATTCTCTGAAACACTTCTTTGGTGTGAGGGTACAAGAGCCTGTCCCAGGCTGCCCAGAGAGGTTGTGGAGTCTCCTTGTCTGGAAGGATTGTGAACCTCCCTGGATAATGGTATCCTGGGCCCCCTGCTCTGGGTGCCCCTGCTGGCTGGAGCAGGGGGGGTGGCACCAGAGCATCTCCAGAAGCCCCTTCCAACCCCCACCATGCTGGGATTCTCTGATGTCTAAGTGAACTACTTCAAGCCTTCCACTGAGGATTTGAGACCCAAACCAGCACCACTTCCCTCTCAACAGAACAACTTTCCACAGCATGGCTGAGAGTCTGGAGAAGCAGATGTGGCTTCTGTTTGCTGCACCCACCCATAGGCAGCAGAGTCATAGAATCAAGCAGGACATTGGGAACAAACTGATCCTTCCCTTAATCTGACATTTCCTCTTGAGCCTTCATTTTACTGCTTATTCCTGGAGCAGTTTGCTGTTAAGCTCTGACAAGCATCCCATTCCCAGTCCTTTCCTGTGCCAGGAGTCATTCCAGCTTGGAGCTCTGGCTCTGCCTGCGGGTTCACCTACCTGGCAGTTATTTGTATGGTTTTGCACCCACTCGTAGCTTCAACCTGCAAGTCCCTTGAGGCACAGGTTCTGTGTTTTGTGTGGTTCACTGGGCAACCACAGAGCACTTCACTCCCTGTAGGGCGTTACATAAAGTGTTAACAGTAAAATCCTAGGAAATTTATTTGGAATTAACAGGCAGAGGGATTTTCTCATTGTTTTTTTACGTTGCTGATAAATCTTTCTGTGGTGCCAGAAAGCTAATACTTCATAGGATCATAGAATGGCAGGGGTTAGGAGGGACCTCTGGAGATCATGGAGTTCAATCCCCCTGCCAGAGCAGGGGCACCCAGGGCAGCCCACACAGGAACAGAGCCAGGTGGGGCTGGAAAGGCTCCAGAGGAGACTCCACAGCCTCTCTGGGCAGCCTGGGCCAGGCTCTGGCACCTTGTGGACCCTTGTGGACAAGTAGGCCAGTGGTCTCCTGGGGTACATTAAGAGTGTGGCCAGCAGATCAAGGGAGGTTCTCCTCCCACTCTATTCTGCCCCAGTGAGACCACATCTGGAGTATTGGGCCCAGTTCTGGGCACTCCCAATTCAAGAGGGGCAAGGAACTACTGGAGAGAGTCCAGCAGAGTCTATAAAGATGACTGGGGAACTGAAGCATCTCTCTTATGAGGAAAGGTTGAGAGAACTGGGAGTATTTAGCCTGGAGAAGACCAAGAGGAGACCTTGTCAATGTCTATAAATATCTAAAGGGTGGGTATAAGGATGATGGGGCCAGACTCTTGTTGGTGGTGGCACTGGACACAAACTGGAACCCAGAAGGTTATATCTGAAGAGGAGGTAAAACTTCATTCCAGTGAGGGTGTCAGAGCCTGGCCCAGGCTGCCCAGAGAGGTTGTGGAATCTCCTTCTCTGGAGAGATTCCAAACCTGCCTGGATGAGATCCTGTGTAACATGCTCTAGGCAAAGCTGCTTTGATGGGGGGGGATGGTTGAATGAGATGATCTCAAGAGGTCCCAACTCCAACTATTCTCTGGTTGTGAAACACAAATAAACTTAATGTTTTCACCTTTAATGCTTGGGAGATCAGAGTTGGATTGCCTATGAGCAGAAAAACTGGGGAAAGACCCTGACCCAGAGGGTACAAACTGTCTCCATGTGCTATGGTCATCTATCAGTTGTGAAGCACAAGACCTGTCATCTTCATCCAGAAAGTTAAAATTTCCCTTGCATTTCAAGGAGGACTTGGTAAATACTGTACATGCTGATCAAAGCTGTTCTCTCCTCAAATGTCTTGCTCACTTAGATGAGTTGTTCTTCTGGTTGTTAGAGCCAGAGTTCTGCCAAAGATTGCCCATTTCACAGACTGACCACAGAGAAACAGCATCTCTGTTACAGGTCACAGCTAACGTGCTCTGTCTTGCTCAGGTTACCAGGCTGCATAGATCCTGCTGGCACTTGCAGTCTCCAGGGGTTGCCAATAAGGTAGTGCCAACTGCTTGATGACAAGTTTGCCACCTACTTTGTGCCTGAAATGTTCTGTTTGCTGTCACATTCTCAGTAGGCAATGATTTGGTGTTTCAAGACAGGATCAGCTATCATTGGATCTCAAGTCAGTATTTCAGGGTGCAGTCATCCTTGGTAACACACACAAGAATCAGAAATGTGGAGATGTAATCTCTTTCTGCTTCTTCTTTCCTTAAAATTATTCCTGCTATGTACATCCCAAGTGATGAGGATATGAGGAAAAAAATGTCTTCCCCACAAGAGTTGTGAAGCCCTGGAACAGGTTGCCTAGGGCAGTGGTGGAGTTCTCATCCATGGAGGGATTTAAGAAACATTGCTGGGGCTCCTCTGGCCCCACTCCAACAAATCCCTGTCTCTCCTGTGCTGAAGACCCCAAGAGCTTCACTCTAGCACTAGAAAAAGTCTACTTCCAGCTTATTAGCAACCTTTGTCTGATTACTTTGTCACCTTAACAGCCAAACTTATTTCCAGTATCAGGGGGATAGAAGCAGAACTGAAAGGACACCCAGAACTCATTACACTTTCTAGCAAGTGGTCAGGAGGCTGCAATCCCCATCCTACAGTAGGAAGCATCAATAATAGGGAATATTTTGCTTCCTGATGAATTAAGAAGGAATTTTTCATCTTTCCCAACAGTTGCTGCCATTCCCTACTCCCTGTTGGGGAATGTGGGGATGAATACCCAAGAACAGAGGTTCTGTCATTGCTTCCTCAAGCATTTTTTCTATACTAAATGATGTCACAAAGTTTGTGTTGCATCTTGCTCTTGGTTACAGTCATTCCCTCTTTCCTTCCTTTGATGCTGTCGTTGCCAAAGTCAATTTAGAACCAAATTACAGAAGCCTCTGACCTCAGATTGCAGTTTATTAACTGCAGTGTTCTGTGTAAATACTCAACTGCTGGTGATGTTAACGACAGGGGGAAAACAGCAAAGCCTGTAAATCCAAATAAAGTCAGAACACCTTATGTCTTCTTGAAAGCACAACACTCAACCTTTGCTTTTCTGCTGCTCAGAGTATATTATGTGCCTCCAGGAACTTGGAAGCTAATGCTGCAAGTGAGCACAGAACAATACAAGTCTCTGCAGAAATGTTGCTCTGATAACTTTGCTTTTTTGGCCTACATTTCTCCGTGGTTATTATTTGTTAATTATGTTATAGAGAGCTCACATGTGGGCTAATTGCTTCCCCAGAGAGCTTACAATAAAATGATGGACAGAACAAGGGCAGGATGTTACACATATCAGATAGGGAAAGGGTGAGGTAGGACATGGGCAATTTGGTCAAACGAGTCTACGTTTGAAAAAGGAGGAGAGTTGTGATGCCCAAGTTGGGCTGGTTTTGCAGGGGGAGAGGATTGGTGCTGATTTGAATTGACCTGAGGAGTTGACTTGTTAGAATAGTCGTGTGAGGAAGCACCAGAACTAAAGGCAGAAGAAAAAGTGGAAGAAAAATGCTGAAAATTCTGGAAGAAGGCTGCGAGGAGATTGAACGTGGCTTGGTTATAGTTGCAGGACTGGACTGTGTGAATTCTTGAAAACAAAAGTGAGATGACAGAGACCAGCCCTGCAGAAAAGGACTTGGGGGTGCTGATGGAGGAGAAGCTGGTCATGAGCAGCCAGGGTGTTCTTGCAGCCCGGAAGGTCAATCCATCCTGGGCTGCATCAGCAGTGTGGCCAGCAGCTGGAGAGAGGGGATTCTGCTGCTCTGCTCTGGGCAGAGCTCCCCTGGAGCCCTGTGTCCAGCTCTGGAGCCCTCAGC
>JAOEGS010020053.1:21833-37566 GCA_025447755.1 Corythornis vintsioides
GCCTGGAGAGGGGCTGTTTCCAAAGGCCTGGAGTGAAAGGCCAAGGGGCAATGGTTTGAAATGAGAAAGGAGTGGATGGAGATGATAAATAAGAAGTTCTTTCCCAGCAGAGTGGTGGCCACTGGAGCAGGTTGCCCAGGGAGGTGGTTGAAGCCCCATCCCTGGAGCCATCCCAGGGGGAGCTTGAGGAGGCTCTGAGCACCCTGCTCTAGTTGAGATGTCCCTGCTCTTAGCAGGGGGTTTGGACCTCTGGAGGTCCCTTTCAACCCAGACATTCCTATGATTCTATGATCCATAGGAACTGTAGATACACTGTGTGAGAGCTGTTCCTTGAAAAATAAAACCCTTTCCCCAGACAAACACTTTTTTTTTCAGACCCTTAGACATGGAAGAAGAGAAATGAAAAGCTCATACACATCCATGGAGTTGCAGTTCAGGTTTCAGTTCTCACCCTTGATTTTCTTGGGTTGCTGCAGCTCTTCTTTTACTCTTTACACTGCAGGCAGGGAGGCTCTGCTGGTATTTATGGTTTCTTCTGCTAAAAACTGGAACATTCTGATTCATTTCCCTGTGCTGCAAATACTTCTTCGCACCTGCTTCGAGCAAAGGAACCGAGTCATGACGAAGACACTCTGAACAAATAAGGAGAGAAAAAAGTGACACGAGGTATTTCTCAGCAGTCCCTCATCCCCAGCTTCTGCTGAAAAACAGGAAATATCTGTGAGCTTGCACAGAGGTCTGACTTGCTTTGGATACGTGGGTCGGCTCTTTAGCAGATTGCCCTCTCCGAGCCAAGAAGAGGAAGAGTTTCAAGTGTGTATTTTCCTTTAGGAGAAGCATTTTCTAAAGGCAAGGGGAAAGGAGAGAAGGTTTGGACCAGTTAAATGCTCTCCTGGAAGGTTTGGGCCAGTTAAATGATCCTCCACTTTATACACTGATAGGCTTTTCTTTATTTATGATTATAAAAGAGAGAGAAGTGCAGCTTGACAGAGGCAGGGTTATTTTCAGATTTCAGAGTGCATGTAGGAAAAAATTCTTTGCTGTGAGGGTTTTGGAGCCTGTGCCAGGCTGCCCAGAGAGGTTGTGGAGTCTCCTTATCTGGAGAGGTTCCAACCCTACCTGGACCCTGCTCTGGGTGACCCTGCTGGAGCAGAGATCCTTGGCCAGATGATCTCCAGAGGTGCCTTCCAACCCCTACCAGGCTGTGCTACTGGGGTGAGTGTCCTGGACAGTGGAAGATGGTGACATTTAGAGTACAAATACAGGACAAAAGACCAGTCTGCACTGATTTTATTAGTTCTGCCCACACCTTCAAAATCCTATATATGAACATCTCTTGATTGGATTATAAACACATACATTGCAGAGCAGGCACAAATGGTGATGTGCCTGTTTGCTGCTCAGTGTTTTATCCAGGGAGCTCTGTCAGGTGAGTGGACCAGTTTGTGAGGTTATTTCAGTGCTTGAACAGTGCCTTGCACATTCGTGATGCCTCTTCCAAGGATCTCAGAGTGCTTTGCAAACACTTAAGGAACCTCTTAACTCTGCTGTGGGTTTCACTGAGTTGCTAAGGCATGTTTTGGGCTTTGACAGCCCGTGCCAGAGCTGGAGGGAATAACTTCTTCTCCAGGATTTCCCACCAGCTGGGAAGAGAACTTGGGAAACGTGACCTTCCCAGTCCTGTGCTCGTTTTGCTGGCCCATACTTCCTCTGTTATTCAAGGTGAGAACAGAGCAGTTAGAATTGATTTAGGTGCTTCTGGGAAGATGAAGTCACTGTGTTTGGATCTCTGTATCGTGCCAGTAGAGAGATCCTAGGGGAAATCTCTTCCTTTAGTTTTGTTTATATCCACTCGAACGCACAGATGTAATTTGCAAGGAAATGCAAAGGAAAAGAGGTTTTGCTGGCCTCAGCAGTGTAGCTGGAGCAAAATGAGATGTCACAAGGATATCTAAGTGTCTCTGAAGGTATGGAAAGGAGTTTTCTTTGCCTTGTGCTGATTCTTTTAACTCTTTCCCCGTGTGCCTTCCATCGGCTGCACCTCTTGTGCGTTACCTCCCTGTGGCTTTTTCTCCCCAGGCTGCCTTCTCCTCTTGGATTTTACTCACTATCTTTGCTTAAAATTAAACAAATGGTTTTTTTTTTTTTTCTTTTTTCTTTTTTTTTTTTTCCTGAAAAGTGTAAGAACAGTAGGAGGAAGTTTGCACGTTGTGTGCGACGCAGCATCGGGGCTCCCAAGCTGACATTAGAACTGCAGGTGTTGTGACTGCTAAATACTGTTAGTACTGCAGGACTGAGCAGAATCTCCTGGTGACAGCTGGAATGAATCCCCAGGACTATCATTGTAATCAAGTCCCTGGCCAAAATTTAATCCTCTGCACTTTTGCAACCCTGTTGCTTCCTGTTAACACTGTTGTTTTTCAGGCTGAAGGCAAAACCCGGGCGGGTATCGTGGCTTATTGAGCAGCTCCCCTCTGGAACAGGCTGGGATCCAGGGAAGCAGAAAGAAGGTTATCATTTCTAGGACAAGCAAGTGACATTTTGAATAGCCAGAGATCACATTCAGAGGGGGAGTTTTCTAGTTGGAGTTGTGTGGATGATGAGGAGAAACGAAAAGGCTAAAATTGGCCACTTGCTGAGGGATGAGCTTTTGGCAAAAATATCAAATAGAATTAAGAGAGAACCTGGGAGAATTTGAGTGGACTTGTAATAGAAATGTGTTTTAATAATTAATTTAATTAATGTGTTTTAATAGAAACACATCACCATGGAATTTCAACTAAAAAATGGAGTCAGCAGATATAGTGTAAATGGGCCTGAAAACCAAGCACCCAAAGATTTATACAGGAAAATAAAACAGGTGCTGCTCCATATATGTGTGAGGTAATAAAACATACATATATAGAAATATATATGCTCCAGGGGAAATTCTGATTAGATATGAAGCAACTTTCTTCAGTGAAAGAGCAGTTAAACATTGGGAGGGATTGCCCAGGGAGGTGGTGGAGTCACCATCTCTGGAGGTGTTCAAGAGGCCAGGAGATGTGTTACTAAAACCTCCTCACTAGGATCAGATGCCACTTCAGAACAGGTATCCAGGAAGAGTGTAGAACCTCCATCCTTGGTGGTTTCCATGAGTCTGCTACAAAAAGCTGACCTGGTCTAGCATTGGCACAGTTTGCTCCAGGCCAGAGGCTGGACTAAGCACCTCCAGAGATTGCTTCCTATCAACCATTCCATCAGTTACCTCCAAATTATTCTAAGCAGAGATTGACTACAATAAATTTCCTTGGCATTTTTAGTTGTAAGAGGAGTAGGCTTGCTCTTCCCTTTGTAGTCAGATGCAGCCAGGTGTATCAAAAATGAATCTTCAGAATTCCATGGAGGAAACCTTTAGATATTTTTTTACATATGTTTTTTTAGATATTTTTTGGAAAGGTTTTTCCTTGTCCTCTTTCCATCAGTTACTTCCTAACCTCTCTCCTTGTCCTTGCTGGGTGACAGAGCTGATAGTTCACTTGGACTGTGGCAGTTAATATTCAATTGCAGGAGAGCAGCTGATTTTTCAGTGTGTTCTGGCACTGAATTAATTTTCATGGAGTCAAACAGACTTCTCTGTAGTAACTGGAAGTTGTCCTTTTAAAAAGTGCTGTCATGTCACACAGCCTGGCCAGGTATCAGACATTCAGGGGTTTCATTCCATTCCCCCTAAGTGGATTCTGTGCTATATTGGCACTCAGTATAAATAGCAGTAAAATTAAAGCTTACTGTGGTTATGGGAGGTATCCTGGTGATGAGAGCACCTGGGTCAACAAAAGAAGGAAATTGGAGGTGACCTGAATTTTTACCATTTCTTTCCAGGTTTAGTGTTTCTGCTTTTCATCTCTTGCATTAAACCCTATTTTATTACCAAGAGGTCAAATTAGATCCGTGTTTAAATTTTTAAAGCATTACAGGACTGGAAGATGCTTGTAGAGTCCAGATCTTCAATTTTCCATTCCAAGCAAGGATTAACTCTCCAGATAGTTGTCTGAGTTGCTTTCTGTGTGTGAGAGCCCCAGTGGTTGTTGAATCTTCACACATACACTGATAAATTTCTTCTACTAGCAAAGTTTCATGTTAGCAGATTCCACCTGCTGCTGCTTGTCCTCTTCCTCATAAGCACTGGGAAAATTGTCCCCTCTTCTCTTTGCATCAGCCCTTTCTGTTTGGGAAGCCTGTTATCATTAGCTCTTTATGAGATGCTGTCTGCAGTGCCTTAAAGCAGGTACATTGGAAACATCAGAGCCTCCTGGGTACCTGTTTTTATGCCAGAATCAACTTCAGAACTGATGGTACGTGGCCTTATTTATGCATATATTTATTTTAATCCTGTTTAAACTCATGGTTCACTCCCTTGCCTGTTTGATCCCAAGCCAAATGTTTATGCTCATACTTCACTTGAAGTTGTCAACTCCTTCAAGCAAGGCTCTGTCATCCTTCAAGTCTGCAAAGCTCTGGTGTGACTTTGTGAATAATCTGTTGGGCTTCTCTCCATCACAGCTAGACCTGGGTTTGAAAGATACAGGGATGCCCCCAGTTCTTGGCCTCTCAAGTGTTTTTTTGCTCTGCATGGGGGTCCCACCGACGCATCTCTGCAGTGAGGATCTCAAGCAGCAGAAGCAGAGCTGGATTATATTAATCTTATTGTTATGGTTTCTCAACAAGAAAGTAGCTCTTTGCTGTGGTTCAGCCAGCCTGCAGGAAGGAGAGGGGGATTTTAGAGCTATGAGTGAATGCCCTGGATCTTGGGCTAGAGGTCTAACCTCTCCTTACTTCATCATTTTCTGTCATTTAAGTGAGAATCTACTGAAATTATCATTCAGCTTTATTTGGCCTTTCTGGATTTGGTGATCTTGAAGGTCTCTTCCAACCAGAACAATTCTGTGATGCTGTGAATTACTTAAGTAATTAGTTCAGGCTTGATGAGGCTCTGAGCAGCCTGATCTAATTGAGCATGTCCCTGCTCACTGCAGGGAAGTTGCACTAGGTGACCTTTGGAGGACCCTTCCAGCCCAGGGCATTCTGTGATGCTGTATGTGGCAGATCTGAGACTAGAGTTTTTGATCCCTCTATTCTAAGCTTTAAGTGCAAAGAAAGAAAACACTTGCAGCCTGCAGAAGAGGGAAACTTCACCAAACTAATCCAATTTGCTTCTGTTGCTGGCACCCTTTGCCTTTGCTGATTGGTTTTTCCTCCCAGAGTAACCTGTGGATGTTTACCTTTATGGGTTTTAATTCTTCAACATAAAGTCTTAAATCTCTAAATATATTTGGTTTTCAAACTCCTTTGATTCCATGAGGTATCTAAATAATTCCACTTTGACCTTCTACTGTTACCAGCCTGTTTTCATGATACAATGTGAATTGTTTATTCCATCGACCATAATCCCCCTGGGGTTTTTTTTTCTTCACTAAATAATTTAACTGTGGTGGAAAGGTGCTCTGAGACTACACCACCTCAGAGACATGATCCTGACCCTGCAGGAGTCACAGGAACCAAGATTTCACTCTCTAAGTTTAGAGTGCTGACTTCATGATGAAATCAGCATTGTGTGTCTCAGGTGAAGAGAGGCAGAAAGAACCCCTGCACTACTTTGAGTGCTTTATGTGCTGCAAATGGTTTTCCATACGTTTAACTAATGACCTCAACAGATGATATTTACAGGGGACTTCTGGCTATAATTGACCTTCCATCTTTTCCTGTGCACTTCCCAGCCTCTCCTTGAATTTTCCTATTGTTTCCTCTCAATCTTTCTACATTTAACACTGTGTTTCAAGCAGTCCTTTTCTCATGCTTGGGACTATCCTACTAAGAGACCAGCATTCCCAACTCCTTTTCATCTTCTCAGCCCAAGTTTGTTGGCCAGTTTGGAACTCATGGTGTGAGGTGTATCTCCTCCAAAGCCCAACCTTCAGGCCTCCCAGCAGTTGCAGCACGATTGCTCTTTTCCCTTCACACCATCAGTTCTTTGGAGCAGGAGTCTTTCTGTCTTGTGTAATAAATTGCTTTTCAGAAGTTGCAGCAACACTGTAGACATTTAAGCGTGTAAATCTTATTTTTCTTTGACACTTTTATATGTGTGTGTTGGGGCAGGCAGGGCAGGCATTGCATAAAACCACAAGTCTCCTGTCAAGAGGTTAGTGAAAACCCATGTTTGGAGTTCAGCAGTGTTCCCATAGCTACTGGGACAGGTACATCACGGGAGGGGGAACACTTCTGGCATTTAACAGCCTTTCCAGGTGATTTATGGCTGCACACAAGCTTTTCCTAAACTGAGAGGTTTTCTAGGGTTGGCACCTCTTTGCTTGTCTCCATGCCCTGTTAGTTCTGTGTTCAGTGGCCCGTGGTTATTAAAATTCTTATCAATAAAGGAATTTCTGAGCAAGGTTCTGGGATCATGCATAACTTCTGAACTCCTCAGCTTAACCAAAGGAACCTCTTTTTTTTTTTTTTTTTTTTTATTTTAATGCTTAATGTATTTTTTAAAATAAATGTGTGGAGTTCAAGTAATATTTGCCTTCAATTACAGTAATTAAGTTGTCAGGACTTAAAGTCACCAAGAGAATGAGAAAATCCTTTCCTGGTTGGCCAAGGGGTAATTGGTGTTCTGGTCCCAAGTACATTTTACATATTGGGGTGGGGAGGGAAACTGCTCTGGCAGGCATCTGCAGCAGAAAGCCTGGGAGAATGTTTGTCATTTTGCAATACAAGGTGTCAAAATCCTGCTGTGGGTAGAAAGGAAAGGAAAAGCAAGTGACCTGTTTAACTCTGCTTTAGCAAGGCATCTATTTTTTGATCAGCTCCAGCTTGGGTGGGGAGGGAGATCTTGTTAAAAAAGAGAGGGACTACAAACGTAGCTCAATCCATTTATTCTGTGGATTCTGTCTTGTCAAACTTCTGCTGCAGCTCTCCTTTCAAATGTAACCTAAATGTACAGCTGTGTGGAGAGAGATGAGGGGTTTTTAATCCCAACAGCAACGTTATGGGTTGACCTGCTCCAAAACAGCTCCACAGAGAAGGGTCTGGGAGAGCTGGGGGACAAAAATCCATCATGAGCCAGCGATGGGCCCTCATGGCCAATGAAGCCTCCTGGGGGGCATAAAGAAGAGTGTGGCCAGTGGGTCAAGGGAGGTTCTCCTGCCCCTCTACTCTGCACTGGTGAGACCACAGCTGGAGTGTTGAGACAGTTTTGGGCTCCCCAGTTCAAGGTACACAAGGAATTACTGGAGAGAGTCCAGGGGTTGCTCCAAAGATGCTGCAGGGCCTGGAGCATCTCTGTGCCCAGCAAAGGCTGAGAGCCCTGGGGCTGTTCAGCTGGAGAAGATTGAGGAGGGAACCTAATAAATGCTGAGCAAGAGCTAAAGGTCCCCTGATGTCAAGAGGATAGGGCCAGACTCTGGTCAGTGGTGCCCAGCAACAGGACAAGGGGCACCAACTGGAAGCCAGGAGGATCCACTTAAGCAGGAGGAGCAAGTTGTTTGGTGTGAGGGTGTCAGGACCTGGCCCGGGCTGCCCAGAGGGGCTGTGGAGTCTCCTTGTGTGGAGAGATCCCAACTGTCCCAGCTGGACACTGCACTGCTGGGCCCCCTGCTCTGGGTGCCCCTGCTGGCTGGAGCAGGGGGGGTGGCACCAGAGCAGCTCCAGAGCTCCCTTCCAACCCCCCACCATGCTGTGATCTCTTTGCAGCCTTCTTTGACAGAAGTCACATAGTTTCACTAACCTCCTAAACTCACCTGAAGTTACACTAGGAGCTATTCCTACTACAAAAGTACCTAATTTTCCTGAGTGCCCACACAAACATGGCTGGAATCTCAAGTGTTAGTGTTACTTTCGTTCCACTGGACTAGCTCTCTTGAAAGCAGATGGATGAGGAAATGGCTCCTCTTAATGCATCACTAATGACACAGATTTTTGCATTCCTGCTCATGCGAGTGAAGGTTATGGATGCAGAAGGATTCAGACCTGCAAAACCTTACCCACAAAACCCTAACAAACCCCACTCCAGCTACCAGGTTTAATGATGCCCTGAAGAGAGCCAGATCCCTTATCTACTCCATCGTGCAGTGAGCTATAAGCTGGGGAGATAAGGGAGTTTTTATCTCCCTGTTTGCTGCTGGCCTTCACCCTGGGTATTGTTTTATGGCAGTGAAAGTGGGTGTGAAATATTGCTGCTCTGGTTTGGTTGTGTTTTCTAATCAGTTCACAGGTAAGATCATAGAATCCTAGAATGGTAGGGGTTGGAAGGGACTTAGATCATCTAGTCCAAGCCCCCTGCCAGAGCAGGATCACCTAGACCAAGTCACCCAGGAACAGATCCAGGTAGGTCTGGAGTGTCTCCAGAGAGGAAGACTCCACAAAATCCCTGGGCAGCCCCTTCCAGGCTCTGGCACCCTCACTGGGAACAAGTTTTTCCTTGTGTTTACCCTTAGATGCACAAGTGGAGTGGATGCTTTTATCTGTTGGAGCATTTATCAATGGAAAAAGCAGTCAAATATCTGTCTCCTCACCATGTTTGATGGCAGTGGATGTGGAATAACTCCCATGCAGTAAGTGTGTTTTAGGCCAGATGTTGGGAAGGAGTACCTGGAGTGTTATGTCCAGTTTGGGCACCATCCAAGAGAGATCTGGAGGGGCTGGAGCCAGTGCAGAGGAGGCAACAGAGCTGGGGAAGGGGCTGGGGAATTAATCTGATAAGGAGCTGGGAGTGTTGAGTGTGAGGAAGAGGAGGCTGAGGGGAGACTCCTCACTCTGCAGCCCCTGCCAGGCCATTGCAGAGAGGCTGGTGCTGGGCTCTGCTCACAGGCAGTGCCAGGACAAGAGGGGATGGATTCAGCTGCTCCAGGGGAAGCCAGACTGGCAGCAGGGGAAAGAGGAGCCAGAGGCTGCCCAGGGAGGGGGGTGAGTGCCCAGCCTGGGGGTGTTTCAGGGTGGTTTGGATGTGGGTTTGAGGGACATGATTTAGGGGTGAACTTTGTAGAGTAGGATTAATGGTTGGACTGAATGATCTCAAGGGGCTTTTCCCACCTGAATGATTCTCTGATCCTACACAGTTCTTCTCTGCTTGGCTTTTGCCACCGAGGAGGGCTGTGCTTGGTAACCTGCAGTTTGCACAAGGCTTCAAAAACAGCAAGAAGAAGAAAAAAGCTTACAATTTGGGACATTTCCAAGTCCTTTGTGACTTTTGCCAAGCAGAAGGATGTGCCACAAAGGGTGATTTTTGACTGCTTCAGTATCCACATAAACAAATCTGAATTTCAGCTGCCTTTTTGGCTTATTTATTTTGCAAGTCACAGGCAATTTCACAAGCCACGTATTCTCATCTTGTTACATGTGTTGCTTTCTCACAGTCAATTCTTTCTGTTCCAGGAGGAACATCCAGCTCCAGAGCTCCACTTTGCTTTTTGTTTTGTATTTATTTTCTAGGTACTAGACTGTTTTTGTTAGTCACCCGCAGCTACAGTTCAGCAGCTATTTATTTTGACTATGCAGAAGCCTTGTAAAGATCTAACCTGGGATGTTGTTTTTGCCATCTGATAACGTGTGATCAAATGCAGCCTGTTGAAATAACAACATCTAGGACACAATGACAGCAAAGCAGCAAACATTTCTAAAGATCAGATAAGATGGAAGAGATGCATCAAAGCTGGATTGCTCCATGTATCAGAAGTTCTTGCTCTTCTCTGCAGAGGTGTTTCAGGCACGGGATTTCCTTTATGCCACGGGCTAATAGATCACACTGAGTTATTTTACACGTTGGTTTCTATCTTGCAGGGACATGTGCCTTTGCAGAGGGAGTTTTTTACACATAACCTGCATGAGTTGCACAGGAGGAGGCAAAACAGGAGGAAAATCAACAGGGAATTGTCTCCTTCTGTCTACTCTTGCTGCCTTCCAGAGTGCCACTTCTCTCCTTAAACCTACACCACCTTTTGCATTAAGGGATACCCCTCACTTCTCCCCAGGTCCATCCTTCTACCATGAAATCTCAGATCACCACATTGTTTTAAAATATATTTATTGGCATGCAAAAAAAAAACCAACCCAGAGCTTATGCTTAAAGCCATTATTTCTGACTCATTTCTGCTCCTCTTTTTTTGCAGGAGGATATTGCTGATCCCAAGTCTCAGGAAGAGAAGAGGAACCTCTGGGTATCTGAGCCTGAAGATGGTTACAACACAGTGAAGAGCAATCTCACTGTGCAGGAGTATTTTGCCAAGCGCATGGCAAAACTGAAGGGATCTCAGAGTGAAACAGAAACAAAGGTAAGTGGTTCCTGCCCAGAAGCTGGCAAAGCTTTGGAGCCTTCAGAAGAGCTGAAAACCAAAGTCAAAAAGAAAAAGAAGAAGCAGAAGAGAGATGAGGCAGAGAGTGCAGAGCACTGCGAGGCACCCAAAGTCAAGCAACCTAAGATGGGTGCCTTGAATGGAAAGGAACTGGATCCTCTGGTAACTGCATGTCACTCAGGGAAAAAGAAAAGGAAACATAAAGAGCAGCAGGAAGAAGAAAGCATTAGTTGTGATGAAAATACAGGCAATGGAGACATTTTTACAGGGATATCTGATGGGGAAGATCTCATTGCAAAGGACCACAAAGCAAAGCAGAAGAAACGCCAGAAGAAGAAGCACAAAAGGCAACAGGAGGAAGCAGATGAGTGTGTCAAAGGAGTGCAGAGAAAGAAAAAGAAGCACCACAAGCACATTTAGCCACCTGAGAGTCAAAGTGTAAGGCCAAGGCTCACCCATCTATGAAGCAAGACCTGATAAACACCAGTAGGTGTTGCCTCTCCCCAGGATGGTTCCCCTTGGTGGCTTTCAAGAGCTGTTTGAACTCAGCAGAGCCTGTGCTGCCTTCAGCCCAGCTTCACACTTCTGCAGCTCCATCCAAGTCAGGTAACAGCAAGGAAAATCAGCCCTGGATTTAACTGCTGTGCTTAGAAAAAGCACTGAGTTAATAGCTGCTGCTTGACACAGACAGTGTTTTTCTCAGTCCAGGAAAAGGAAAAAAAATAATCACCCTACTGCTGTCTTTATTATTAAAGCCACTGTTGTTTTCACTTGGGATAGCCCAGCTCTGCTCCTGGAAACAGGAGGGGTTTTGCAAAGCTACATGTATTTTTTCACTGATTTTTGCAAAGTTCTGCCTGATTGTTTTCATTCATCTCCTTTTACATATACAACAAATGTTGTTTCTTCCCAAAATGCTCTAATTAAATGTTTACATCTGAGTGTCAGTACTAAAGAATGAAATAAAAATACCTCTGTTTCTTAGCCAGTTGTTAACTGTCAAGCAACTGTAACTTTGCCACCAAGCTCAAGATGCTGAGCCTTTATTAACCTAAATCTGTGGTGCCCAGACAAAGTTCAGGGTCCCTTCTGTGAGGAACCTGCCACTCAGAAAGTTGTCTTGGGTAGAGCAGTTTTCTGAAATTAGAACACTTAAGTAGATTTTTATGCTTGAAAGGCTCTGAGCAACCAGATCTAGTAGAGGATGCCCCTTGTTTCTGCAGGGTCATTGGACTAGGTGACCTTTGGAGGTCCCTTCCAACCCAGGGCATTCTGTGACTTGAAAAGCATAACTGCTCAAGTGCATTAGTATTGCCACTCACAGATTGAAAACCTGCAATTGAGATTTATGACCAAATTAAGAGCTTGTTTCTAATTGTAAAAGAAAGCAGCAATGCTGGAACTCAGCACTACCATCAGGAGTTTTGCATGAGATCTTAAACATCCCACCTGAATTTTGACATGTGAATCTCACTCGACTAAGAGCTGTCAGGAGAGGTGGGTGAACTTGAAAGTGGTGGAATGGGTTGAAGCATTCACTGGAGCCTGGTTCTGATATTGCTTTGGCCACAGCCAATTGACAGCACAACCCTGAAAGCTGGCCAGTTATTGTGGCATAATCCAGAGTAGCTGACCAGAATTCAAATCCTGTTCATTTGACTGCAGGCCTGGCTGCCTTTCCCCACTGTAAATGGAAAACATCCCTTGGCCTGCTCTGATGAATAAAATGGGTACTTTTTTTTCTTTTTTTTTTTAATTGTCTTAGCTCAGTTGAGTTGCTTAATGTGGTTTGAAAAACAGTGTCAAAATGCAGATGTTCATATGAAAAAATGTCCTTTAGCTGCCTTTATTGTCCAGTGGAAGAAACTCAGCCTGCAGCTCACAGTCCACAGAGCTTCAGATGTTTTATTTGCAGCCAAACTCTTCCTTTTGAAGGTATCTTGGTCTGCAGTGAACCTTTCTTGCCCTCAGGACATGCTCTCTCACTGCAGAAAAATGATGGCAGTTTTAGTTGGTGTAAGGGAGGACAAGATGCCTGTCTCTGTCTTTCAGGCTAGCACACACACACACACAGGGATGGAGCATCCACAGCTCCCCTGGGCAACTTGGACCAGCATCTCACCACCCTCAGAGTGAAGAACTTCCTACTAATTTCTAATCTAAATCTCCCCTCTTCCACTTTGAAGCCATTACCCCTCATCCTGGCACTACCAGCCCTTGTGAAAAGTCCCTCCCCATTCCCTGGATTTCCTAAATGAAATTTCTCTTACGACCATGAGGTTGGTTTTGAGTTCTAAGTTCCATACTCAAGGTAAAAAAAAAAATGATTTCGCAATGAAAGAAGACAGCAAAATATTTTTTCCTGTTACATTGAAGCATCCCAAGTTTTGTGGGTCCCCTGCAAAGCAACTCTTCTCATTTCTTGCTCACCACAAGTCTGGATTTTTGTTTGCTAGTAGAAGCAAAAGCCTGACTTTTTTCCAGTGTTTTTTCTTTCAGGGTTTTTTTTACCACTTAAGCAGCTAAACTCATCTCTCTGGGATTTCAATTTTAAAAGGTGCTAGTCAAGGAATAAAATTTCCTTCTCTGAATACTGCTGGGTTTGTTTGTTCTCTATATTATCTTCCATGATAGTTTCTGCTAATTCTGATGAGGTGCAAATTCTTAAGAGCATTTGGCAAGATTCCAATGTTAGCTATAGAAAGAATAAAAACAGGAATCTATTCTTAAATGTATTATGTTACTGCAGCTAAGGAAACTATAACTATGATTTAAATCTGTCTCAGATTGAAATAGCAGCTACAAAGAGAAGATTCTCTATTTGCACAAGAAGTGGGAACTTTACCCTGGTGAAGTTAAGTGTGGGATTTTCACGTGCCTCCAGCTGAAAGAGAAATGGCATGTGTTAAGAGTATGGGGTCTGGGGGGGAAAAATGTCATCACACACAAGTATTTGAAGCAAGGAATTCGTGGAGCTGCTCTACTCCATGTGTGTGAGTGGTCAGACTTCAAGACTCAGACTAAAGTTTCTCATTCCTCAGGAAAAAGCTTTCCTTCCCAGATAGCCTCCAGTGAACTGGATGCTTGAAACTATGGGAACGTGTTTCAAAGTCAGCATTTTGCCCTTGTTTGTTTCTGGTGGGTTGTGAGTCCAGTTTTAACCAAACTCTGGTTTGGCAAGAAGGGCTTTTTTAGAAAGCATAAGAAAAAAAATAAAATAAAATTACATCATTACCCAGATGGTGAAATTAGCAGAATGTAAACAGAGAGAAATCACTTGGTTTCATTTCTGCCAAAAGAAGACTTGTAAACAGCAAATTCTTCTTGTATATTTGCCCATTGTGCTCACCCATTGCAGCACAGAATGTGAAGTTACCTAGAAACTGAGCAAAAGGAGAGATCACCACTCTGCTTTCCCTTCCAGAGTGATGCACACACAGCAGAGACACTGAAATGTTTTCAGTCCCAGTAATACACTAGGCACACAGAAGAAGATTCTCCTTTTCTCACTGGGAGCATTCCACAGATGATGGTTTCTCATTATTTACTTTCTTCCCTTTGAGCCTGGAAATTAACTGTTGGTGCAAAGGCCACTATGTGATTTGCAATTGCAATTTTGTGAACAGCAATATATACATACATATAATAATAATAATAATAATAATTTATGTATATATATATATATATATAGTGGCATATGCACTTATAAATACCTGCAAGCACAAAAGTGCATGCTGGCAAGCAAAGGCCATGGAAAAGTATTCCTGTTACTGGTTTCAGACCAAAGTCTGTGTGAGTTTTATGGTTTTCAACTGTTTCACTCTTGCTGTGTCCAGCTCTGCAGAGCCTTCCTTCAAGCCAAAGACAGAAGATCTCACTGGTGTGCACTTGTGAGAAGTTAACAAGAGACAGGACAAGAGGAAATGTCCTCAAGGTGCAGCAGGGTAGGTTAAGGGTGGTCATTAGGAAGAGTTTCTTCCCCACAAGGGTTGTCCAGGGCAGGGGTGGAGTCCCTGTGACCCCTCGAGGGGTTTCCAAGCCCCTCATGGAGCTGTGGTGCTGAGGGCCACGGGGCAGTGGTGCCCTGGCAGTGCTGGGTTGAGGGTTGAACTCCATGATCTCAAAGATCTTTACCAACCTAAATGATTCCATCATTCTATAACCCTGATGTGTGCAACAAGCACCGTTCCTTGAATTTCTTTCCCAGATGTATTAAAGCTCTAGTGCTTTACACAAAACCAGTGTAAAGCAGAAGTAACAGCCATGGTTAATTTAAAACACAGATGCATTAGAAGAAAACCCATTATGATTTCAAAACTGCCTGACTTCACATCTGTGTGAATTTCAGTGCATTAGATGGTATTTGAGATGCAGCTGCTTTCTGGATGTTAAGAAATTTTCTTCTCAGTGCACATCGAGATCTAAAGGGTTGGTGTCAAAAAGATGGGGCCAGACTTTTGTCAGTGGTGCTCAGCAACAGGACAAGGGCCACTGGGCAAGAACTGGAAGCCAGGAGGTTCCATTTGAGCATGAGAAGAAAGTTCTTTGGTGTGAGGGTTTTGGAGCCTGTACCAGGCTGCCCAGAGAGGTTGTGGAGTCTCCTCTGGAGAGATTCCAACCCCAGCTGGACACTGCACTGCTGGGCCCCCTGCTCTGGGTGCCCCTGCTGGCTGGAGCAGGGGGGGTGGCACCAGAGCATCTCCAGAGCTCCCTTCCTACCCCCACCACACTCGGATACTGTGAAATACATTTGGGGACAGTTCAGCATCGTGTTCAATTAATACAATTTTCCTTTAAGCAAAAGGCAGTTCTGGTGCTGACTTCTTTCAAATAATCAGCTCTGGGCAAAGAAAATTAGCTGAATGCACCAGGGTAATTAACCAATTTTCTTCTGTTTAAACACACAAGTCTGAAGTTCTTGAAGCATCCACCTTCAAAAGGCGCAATTTACGTCATGAAAGCTCCAAACCTGCCAGCTCTAAGAGGAGGAAGGAAGCTCCAAGAAGAGAGGAAAACCACACGGTCTACTGGAAACCCTGCACAGCATCACGCCTATCTTAAAAAAAGATCTCATAATAATGTGTGTCCTCCAACAGCGTGAGGATTGCTGGCAGCTGCAGCAAGTCCTGGGCTTAATTCCCTTTCTCTTCTGGGTAGCGTGAGGTTTGCTCTGCAAAGGGTTGTAAATCTCATCCCCACAGTGGCAGTGGGCACAGGATGAGGGAGGTTCTCCTCCCCCACTATGCCCTAGCAAGGCCACATCTGGAGTGTTGTGTCCAGTGCTGGGATCCCCAGGTGAAGAGAGACAGGGAACTGCTGGAGAGAGGCCAGTGGAGGCTGGGGAGCTGCTGAGGGGCTGGAGCATCTCTGTGTTGGTCCAGGCTGAGAGCCCTGGGGCTGTTGAGCTG
>JAOEGS010020054.1:74408-87667 GCA_025447755.1 Corythornis vintsioides
CTCTGCCACCCTCAGCACCAACCATTTCTCCTGCTCTCCAGTCTCCAGCTCCCTCTGCCAGTTCCCCAAAGGGATTTCTGGGTGAGCTCGAGCTCAGGCTGATGCCCCCAAGAGCTGGGATTTCTGCTCACTGGGTTTGTGCAGCTATTGCTGCTGTTCTCTCCTTTCCAGCTCTTGCTTTAATCTTGACTTGGATCAGATCTGACTGGGAGAAGCTCCAGAGGCAGCTGGTGCTGTAGCTGGTTTGACATCCCAGCATTTCCTTGAGACACCTTGCCTGGGAGCTTTGTGAGCTTCCAGTTCCTGACCTCAGTGCTGGGGAGAGTGGCTGTGCCTGCCTTGCATTGCTTAGCTGCCCCAGTTTTTCATTTTAACTTCATTTTCTCATCACTTTGTCCATATTTACAACTCTTTTCCTCTCCAGCAGGCTCCAGGCAGAAGAGCAGAGATCCAGGGGCAGAGGAGAGCCAGATTCCAGTTTTCCAGTTGCTCACCTTGTGCAGTAAGTACCTGAATCTTTCAAGATGAGGTTTTTTTTTTGCAGTGCTGGCTTCAAACTGCTCTCTGGGGAGCAGCTCAGACAGCCTTGTCCTAGAAAAGCAAGCTTCCTTGGCTTCCCTCTCATTCTGGGACAAGCCTGTTCCAGCTCTGAAGTGGTAAAGTCTTCTTCTGAGCCCCTTTGGAGTGGATTTCACATTTCAGCAGAGCAGGGAACAGAGGCAGTTGTGTCCTGTACCCTCTCCAGGCTGCAGGGAGCTGATGTTCAGGGTGTTGCCACATCTAGTGCTGGGTCATGTGTGGGTTTGCTGACCTCTCTAGGGTCAGGAGAACAGAGGTTCACCTCCTGTTCCAGCCTGCCTGGAGGTGTGGAACTGGCTGGGGAGGGTGGATGAGGGACCTGCCAGGGCACACAGAGGGGTTACTCATAAAATCATGCTGTGAAATCAGGGGAGTGAGGCTTGGCTGGAAACTGTAAGGGGAAAAAAAGCACCCAAACAAACCAAAAACCAAAACAAACTGGGAAGTGTCATCTAGTTCATGGTCAGGATGGTGGGTTTTTCCTCTAAGTGGAGGAGAAAATTGCTATTTCATGGGCATTTTTACACATTAAAATAGCTTTCATGCCTGTTACTGGGCTGTAGTAATGACCCTGTGCTTTGTGAGGTGTCTGCAGATGCTTCTGAGCTTGCTGCTGTTGGGGGGGGGACTGGAAATACTTCTGAGCTTGCTGCTGTGGGGGGCTTGAGCTGGTAAATCCTGGTGAACTGGAAGCTCTGGTGCTGTGGCATCACTGGGCTGAGCTAGTCAGCAGCTGCTGTGGGTGTCTGCAGGCAGGTGAGTGCTTCACTAGTGGGTGTAAAGAGCACCTCCAGGTGAGGGTGGGAGCTGCAGCAGGGGGCTGAGACCCCTGAACAGTTCAGTCCTAGCTGGTGACTCCCCACAGGACAATGTGGGGTGATGAATTTTAAGCTGAGGGTGTTTGGCTCATGAAAAATGAGGATAAAGCAACACACTTGGAGTGTGTCAGCAGGCTGGCTCAGATGGAAGCTGGCAGCAGGGCAGAGAATTCTGATGAAAATGGAAGGAGCAGAGAGGTGATGTGAAGAAAAATGCTGCTGTTACTGACCAGCAGTGCCATGGTGTTACCCACTGTGTGTTTGGAGGCAGATCTGCTGACTTCAGGAGCTCCAAGAAGTCAATACCATGGAATTCTCTCTTCTCCTTGCACATCTTCAGCAGAAGCCAGGGAAGGTGCAGCCTGACAGCTGTCTGAGCAGCAGAAGGCTGCCCAGGCTTCCCTGAGGGCATCATTTGGCCTGCAGAACATTGATTGGAGCTGCTGGTGTGTGCAGCTGGCTCAGCACTGACCTTCAGAAGCTGGCACCCTGATGGCCAGAGGAATGAGGAGAGGAGAGAAGGGCTTGGAGCCCCTTCTGTAAGGCAGGAGGCTGGGATGAAAGGGACAAAACTGCATGTCTGGATCTAGGTCAGTAGGAGATAGCTGAGCACAGGGCTGCTCTTGGCAGGGAGCTGAAGCAGGAGGTGCTGGGAGCAGTCTGCCTGGGATACTTGGAACAGAGAGGGAAAACAACCACTTTCCAGGGGGTGTTTAACAAGCCATTCTCTGCAAAACCATCTCTGTGGCACTAATACCTAAATAACTCTGGGATAGGAAAATGATTTTCAGGAGACTCCTCTTCAAACATCCCCTCAGGCTTCCTGGCTTGGCAGTGCAGGGAAGTGTCTCCATGTGGCAGGTCCCCTCCTGCACAGAGTAAAGGCTGCTTTTCCTTCCTAAAAAGTTAGTGTCTAATCTAAAGGCTCTTATCACTGAAGTTGTGACTAAACCTGATAGATTCCAGTGCCCTGAGTCACTAGAACAGTGCAGGATTTACCCAAGAACCCTGGCAGGGCTCTGTGCTCAAGCTGCCAGCCAGGGTGTGAGGCCTCCTTGGGTCCCCCCTGGACCTGTCCACTGTGAGGAGCTTGGACTTCAGCATCTGGAAGCCCTTGCCTGGATCCCTGCTGCCAACCAGTGATGCCAGGGCAGTGCTGTGTGCTCTAAACTGGGAGCTGTGGGAAGCCAACTGACGTGCTCACCCCTCACCCAGGGGAGATTTTCCTCTCCCAAGGCCACTGCCATGGATCCTGGAGGCTGTGTGGGACAATGCTGCAGTGCTGGAGCTGGAACAGGCTGCCTTTGTGGCCCCAGGACAAAGGCAGCAGTATGTGCTGGAGTGCTTTCTGCTTCCTAAGCCTGGAAGCTCAGTTTGGGTTCTGTTCTCCTCCCTTCCCCTCCAGGAACTGGCTCATACTGAGGTGGAACAAGTCCCATGTTTGTCTCTTTCATTCTTTGCTGCTTCCAGCTCTTCTGGATTGCACCTTCAGCATGGTGTAACCTCTCCATTCCCAGCATCTCCAAGCTCTGCCTTCCCAGCCCAGTGGAAATCCAGGCATCTGGGAAGTGGAAAGATGAGGGTGGGTTTAGAGGAGCAGGATCAGCTGCTGGAGGGGGGTTGGTTGCTGGGAGGTTCCTGGCTCACCTGCCTGTCAGAACTCAGCTCTCAGGTAGTTTGGAGCTCTCTGAAATCCAGTTCTTGCTCAGAAGGAAATTTTCCTTGGAGGCTTCTCTGCGTTCCCTTCCAGAGCCCAATTAAGCTAATTGGGAAGAAGGTCACTTCTGTGAACAGAGGGTTGGTAGGGCCAGCTAATTGGCTTGGATTAATTACCCTGTTAGTTAAAAGAGACACATTTTCACTACGGAATTTTCCACTTCTGCAACAAAATGCCAGCTGGGGTAGGGGCTGGGAGTTGTTCCTGTTGGAAAAGGCCTTGGACTGGATTTTCCTGTGCCCAGCAGATCCACCCCATCCTTGTGCATCCCCTGGGCACTCAGGACCATCCACTGCAGCTGATTTGAAAGCAACTCATGGTTTATTCTGCAAGAGGAAAGCAAGGAGTACCAAAAGCTTCCAGGTTTTGTTCTTTTTCTGGGATCTACCAGGAAAACTTTAATATTTCTGTGAAATAGGTTTTCAAGATGCTCCAAAAATTCAGAGTGGTGTGAACAGACCTGCAGCTGGAGGCTCTGCAGCTCTGCACTGCTCATTCAGGTGAGCTCTGCCTGCCACACTCTGTTCCCTGATGTTCATTCTGCTGTTGGCTGTGAGATGAGCCAGATCAGCTCCTTGAGGAATGGCATTTACAGCATTCCAGGCTTGGGGAAAGAGCTCAGGGCTCCTTTGGTGCCTCTCCACCCCCCCCCAGGCTGAGCTCCAGACCCCCCGAGGAGCAGGGCCACTGTGAGCAAAACCCCCCAGACCATTGGCACAGCTTCAGTACCAAACTTCTGTGACTCAGGAGAAAGCCACAAGTAGGAAAAAAAGAAGAATTCCAAGCACAGCTGGAGCTTCAGAGCTCCCCAGGTGCCCTGGAGGGCCTCCCAGGCCCTGCAGCACTTGGGGTTCATCCTGGCTTGTGTATCTTGTCATCTTGGCCTTGGGCTTTGTGCTCCAACTGTGCTGCTTTCCCATGGTTTTTCCCCATCTCTGGGTGTCCCTTGAGCAATGGGGTCACCTGAGCTGCAGGGGTTGGGGGGCTGTGTCCCCTGCACTTGCTGGGGGGTGTTGTTTGGGTTGGCAGGGGGGGATGCTCAGTTCTGAAACATTCCTGCAGAGTTCAAAGCTTTCATCCAGAGGAAAAAAAAAAAAACTAGAGAGGAAAAAACATCTGGAAAGATCAGAGGGGCTTCAGCATCAGCCAGATGTTCAGTCTGGTTCTGGTGACACCCTGACACAGCCTTTGGGCCTCCTGCTTCACTGAGCCATCAGAGTTCCACCCTGCTGGCACTCCCCTCTGCTTCCAAGGGGCTCTGGAGCCTGACACTGTGCACAGGGGTGTGGAAAACCCAGAAGAGCTGGAAGGACACATCCAGTTAGAATACACCCCATACTGGGGTAGAATACATCCAGTTCTGAGCACACCTCCAACTTCAGAGGCAGGGGCAAGCTCCTTTTTCCTCCTTCTGCTGGAATGCCACCAGTTTTTTAGTGGAAATTTATTTTTAAGCTTGCTGTTTGGAGCTGCTTGACCTCCAGGGGCCAGGAGGGCTCTGCTGAGAGCTTTCTCATGTTCCTGCCACCACTCCATCCCACTCAGAGCTGGGAAACAGCCAGCAAAAGGTGCTGAATTTCCCCTGCCCCTCAGGAGCATCTTTGGAGACTCTCCAAACACACATCTCCTGCTGCTGTGGGGCTGTGCACATCTCCAGTCAATCCCTGGGATGCTCAGCATGGATCTGCCCTCTGTTCCTGTCAGGCTGGGGGGGTGCAGATGGATCCCTGTGGGGTAGTTGAGTCTTTTGGCCCTGCTACAAGCACATTGCTAAGATGCTTTTCCTCCTGCTGAGCAGGAAGCTGCTTCTGTGAGCAGGAGAGACAAGGAGCTACTGGAGAGAGGCTGGGAAGCTGCTGAGGGGCTGGAGCATCTCTGTGGTGGAGCTGGAAGCAAAGAAGTGTTCTGGACAAGGAGTAGTGGAGAAAGGGGCAGGTACAAACAGCAGGCAAAGCTGTGTGCCCTGATTTCATTCCTTTTCTATCTCTTTGCTTTCTTTCCCTTCTCATCCCCTGTGCCAAAACTTCCAGCTAATTTCTAAGAGAAGTAAAAAGAAAGAAAAAAAAAAAGCAGTTTCTGCAGCTTCCAGAGCAGGACTCCCCCCATTAGCTGTGGTGGTGCAGCCTGACCAGCCCCTTCTCACACTGAGAGCATCTCCAGAGGGCCCCAGAGGGGTAGTGCACAATCACCAGCTTTGCTGCCACCCTTCCAGACCTCTTTCCTTGTTGTTGGAATCTTTGATCCAAGTATCAGGAGGCTTTTGTCCCTCTTCACCCCCCAGAGCAGCACAAGCCTCTGTCAGCCTCCCCTGCAGTCAAAGTTTTGCCTGGTTTGTTTCTTTCTTTTGAAATCAAAACCAAGACAAGTGTTCTTGGGGTTGGAGCTGGAATGAGGCAGCTTCCATCTGGGAACCATTTCAGTTGTAATTTGGAAAAACAGACTATAAAACACAGCCTCATAAAAACAGGTTGTCCTTTCCAGTGGAGTCAAAAATGATTCTCATCTGCCTCTTAAGGAGCTCCAATTCCATGTGTTTAAGCTCCACGAGAGAGAATTGCTGGGGGTTTTAATACAGGGTCCTACATAAATTCCCACTATGGCTCATTGGGGGCAGATTAATAGAGGGAATGTGTTAATAGCAAAGGATTTATGGCTCTGGCAGATTTCTGCAGCACTCTCTATGCACAAGCAGCTTAGTGACCATAGAATTGCCACCCAGGTTGGGCTTGAAAATCAGAATGAGCTCAGAGGATCTCCTGGCAACCTGGATCCATCCCTGTGGCCAGCTGATGCCATTGGTTTTCCAGGGGGGGGATGCTGATTTCCCAGGATTTTATTTGATGCTTTTCTTCATGAGCCTCACAGAGCCTGCAGATCTCCCTCCCCACCCAGGGGAGGTCCCTGGATGGTCATCCCTGCTTCATGGGACCTCACGGGGAGCCCCTGCTGCCAGGAGCAGAGAGCTGAAAAGACTGGCAGTGGCAGATGGCATCAGAATCATGCACAGAGTCTGACTGGTGTGATAGGGAAACTCCTGCAGCTTGGATATCACAGAGGGGTTGGGGTTGGGAGGGAGCTCTGGAGATGCTGGAGTCCAACCCCTGCCAGAGCCTTTTCAAATCTTGGACTTTTTGTTCTCCCTTTTCTTTCTCTTTCTTTGGAATGGCACAAAATGGAGACAAACACCTCAGCATGAGGAGCAACTTGTTCCCTGTGAGGTGGCAGAGCCTGGCCCAGGCTGCCCAGAGAGGCTGTGGAGTCTCCATCAGCAGAATGGGAAGGGCTATTTTTAGGTGGCTGTCAGTAAATGGACCTCAGGCTCCACAGAAAGGGAGCTGGGTTATTTTTGGACACCCATCAGCAGCTCCTGCTGCAAGTTGTCTTTGGTGGGGCTGTGGTATCACTTCCCAAGGTTGTGAACCTGGTTTCTTGGGTGGGATTTGCAGGTCAAATCTGGAATCAGCAGCTGCTCGGGGTTGTCTTGATGGATCAGTTGATGGGAGCTAATTCCTCCTAAACCAGCCTGGCTGGGAGGGGCACAGGGTAAAGAGGGGGGGTTTAAAGCACAAGTGTGGGGAGGAGCAGCTGAGGGACCTGGAGCAGAGGAGGAGCAGGGGAGATCTTCTGGTTCTGACAGTGTTGTTCTCCTAAGGAACAAGCCCCAGGACAAGATGAACCTCTATCTGCCCCAGGGGAGGCTGAGGTTGGAGCTGAGGAGCAATTTCTTCCCTGCTCTCCAGGGCTGTCCCAGGCTGCCCAGGGCAGGGTGGAGTCCCTGTGACCCCTGGAGGGGTTTCCAAGCCCCCCGTGGAGCTGAGGGCCACGGGGCAGTGGTGCCCCAGTGCTGGGGTGATGGTTGGACTCCATGAGCTGAGAGGTTTCTTCCAACCACAAGGATCCTGGGATGCTGTGCTCACAGCCAGAGAACAGTACCTGGGAAGAGCTGAAAAAGGGGGAAAAAAGATAGAAAAAAAACCCCTTAAAAGCTGAAAACTCACCTTGGGGTAAAGAGCCAGGGTGAGAATGCCCTGGCAGCAGAGCCAGTGTGCCCTCCTCCCCACTCTGCCTGCAGTGCCTCTGCTGCCAAGAGCCAGGAAAGCTGATTTAGCCTTTTGCTGACTTCTTAGCCCTTTTCTCCTCCTGGCTCGCTGAGATTTACACCAGTGCTGGCTGCCAGACAGCAGCCATTGAAAATCTGCTTCAATTTCAAGTGTCCACACTGCAGCTGGGGGTGATTCCCATCCCCCCTTGGGGTTCTGAGTTGCCAACTAATGGCCTTGGCACAAACCAGGCTTCCTGACTCCACTAGTTTCACCTTTCAGTAGAATTTTTTTCCTGCTTAAAATCAAATCTCCCATGGATTGATTTATTCTTTTAATGCCTTGCACTTATCACCAGCCCTGAAAATGATTCTCTGCTCCTTTAAGGTGAATCCTGTTTCTCTCTGGCCCCTTTCCAGATCTGTGCTGCAGCTGAGATTTGCTGCCTCGTCCCCTCTCTGTTCTTTCTTGACGGGTAGATGAGAGGAGGATGAAATAGATGTAAGTGAAAAACGACTGGCACTGGTGGAGATGACTTTTCCTCTAATTAAAAATGGAAGAGGAAATGAATAAGCTGCTCCTGAGGCTGGGCCAGAGCCACTGCCAAGCCCAGCGTGCCATTCATCAGGGACTTGGGAAGTCCAGGCTCTGAAAGAATTATCCCAGAAACTCAGGTACCTCTCAGGGTGTTAATAAAAGGGGAGAATTTCTCCTGGCAGCTTGTTTGTGTGGCCTGGATTGAAAACTCTTCCAGCTGAACTTGGCAGCTTCTTGATTTTGATGCCCATGCGTTCAGTGCTGTAGCAGCAAAAGGAGCTGGTAAAGAAGCAGAGGATGGTGGGGGTGGGAAGGGACCTGTGGAGATGCTGGAGGCAGAGCAGGGGCAGCCAGGGCAGCCCACACAGGAACAGAGCCAGGGGGGGATCTGGAGACTCCACAGCCTCTCTGGGCAGCCTGGGCCAGTGTCTACAGAGTAGACTTCCCAGTTTTCACCAGAAAATCCTCTCTGGTGCCCAGCCAGCTGGCAAGGGCATGGTCACCACCACGAGCACATCCCCTTCAAACTTTCTCTTGTGATAAACCAACATTTTCCGGCCGGAGATGAAAGCAAAACCCCTAAAAACCCCCAGACTCCTCCTCAGCAGCTCTGGTCACTAGAGCAGCACGGTGATCCCACTCAGATAGTGCAGTGTGATCCAGACCCATCCTGGGATCAGACTGTGCCAAGGTAGGTGGAGGGAGGGCAGCTCTGCTTGGTGCCAGGGGACAAGAGAGAGGCAGAAACGGCCACGAGCAGAGCTGGGCTCTGGCTTGGCCTGGTGTGGCCACTGTGACCCTGATGAGAGGCAGAGCGCCCGGAGAAAGCTCTGCATCCATGTCTGGTGTTGATCCCAGAGGAGTCAGGCATGTTCCATGAGAGGACTGCTGGCTTCTCCATACTCACCGTGCCCACCTTTGCCCTGTCTGAACGCATGCCTGCTCTCTCCTAGGGCTGGCAGAGCACCGGCAGCGATGAGGGAAGGTGATGCTGCTCCCAGGCCCTCCTGGATCCTTCTCCACAGCAGCAGGCGCTTCCAAGTGTTGATCGGATGGTGACGCCAGGTGGAGCAGCAGCAGCAGCGTTGCCTCGACCCCGTGGAGCTCTCCATGACAACGCCCTGACATCCCCAGGCTGGGCGAGGAGGTCGATGCCGGAGTCTCCCCGGGATCCGGGATCCAAAGGCGGGCGGGCGGAGAGGAGAGAAGATGAAATTCCCCTTCTACCGGCTGCTGGTTGAGCGGGGCCGGTAACGCTTCCTGCCGAGGGGCTGGCGGCCGAAACCCTCCCGGTGATGGCCACGGATCCCACGTGAGCGGCCGCGCGGCGACTGCGGGACCCCATGACTGGCTATACCATGTTGCGGAATGGGGGAGCGGGGAACGGAGGCCAGCCGTGGGTCCTGAGGTGGTCCAGCCGGATCCGCCTCACCTGGCTCAGCTTCACCCTCTTCATCATCCTCGTCTTCTTCCCCCTCATCGCCCACTACTACCTGACCACCATCGACGACGCCGACGACGCCGGCAAGCGCATCTTCGGCCCCCGCGCCGGCAACGAGCTGTGCGAGGTGAAGCACGTCCAGGATCTCTGCCGGATCCGGGAGTCGGTGAGCGAGGAGCTGCTCCAGCTGGAGGCCAAGAGGCAGGAGCTCAACAGCGAGATCGCCAAGCTCAACCTGAAGATCGAGGCCTGCAAGAAGAGCATCGAGAATGCCAAGCAGGACCTGCTGCAGCTGAAGAACGTCATCAGCCAGACCGAGCACTCCTACAAAGAGCTGATGGCTCAGAACCAACCCAAGCTCTCCCTGCCCATCCGGCTGCTGCCGGACAAGGACGACGCCGCCTTCCCCCCGCCGAAATCCAGGCGGAGCTGCCGGTTGCACAACTGCTTCGACTACTCCCGCTGCCCCCTGACCTCCGGCTTCCCCGTCTACGTCTACAACAGCGACGACTACCCCCTGGGGGGCTCCTTGGACCCTCTGATCAAGCAGGCCTTCGAGGCGACCGTCAGGACCAACGCCTATGTCACCCAGAACCCCAACGTCGCCTGCCTCTACGTGGTCCTGGTCGGGGAGATGCAGGAAGCCCTCGTGCCCAAACCCGCCGAGCTGGAGCACCAGCTGCACTCCCTGCCCTACTGGAGGAGCGACGGGCGCAACCACCTCCTCGTCAGCCTGGCGAGGAAGTGGGGGACTCAGAACCCCCTGTACAACGTCAGCACGGGGCGCGCCATGCTGGCACAGTCCACCTTCTACGACGCCCAGTACCGCCCGGGCTTCGACGTTGTTGTCTCGCCTCTGGTCCACGCCATGTCCGAACCCAACTTCCTGGAGATCCCCCCTCAGGTGCCGGTCAAAAGGAAATACCTGGTGAGCTTCCAGGGGGAGAAGATCGAGTCGCTGCGCTCCAGCTTGCAGGAGGTCCGCTCCTTCGAGGAGGAGATGGAGGGCAACGCCCCGGCCGACTACGACGACCGGATCATCGCCACCCTGAAGGCCGTTCAGGACAGCAAGCTGGACTTCGTGCTGGTGGAGTTCACCTGTAAGAACCAGCCCAAGAGCAGTCTGCCCACCGAGTGGGCCCTGTGTGGAGAGAGGGACGACAGGCTAGAGCTACTGAAGCTATCTACTTTTGCACTGATCATCACCCCGGGGGACACCCGTTGGGTGATCTCGGCCGGGTGTGCCATGAGACTCTTCGAGGCTCTGGAAGTCGGAGCCATCCCGGTGGTTTTGGGGGAGCAGGTGCAGCTCCCTTACAACGACGTGATCCGGTGGAACGAGGCGGCCTTAATCGTACCAAAGCCACGCATCACGGAAGTGCACTTCCTGCTGAGAAGCATTTCTGACAACGACCTCCTCTCCATGAGGAGGCAGGGCCGCTTCTTGTGGGAGACCTACTTCTCCACCTCCGACAACGTCTTCAGCACCATCCTGGCCATCGTAAGGACTCGAATCCAGATCCCGGCGGCTCCCATCCGAGAGGAACCCGCCGTGGAGATCCCCCACCGCTCCGGGAAAGCCGCTGGCACCGACCCCAACATGGCAGACAACGGCGACCTGGACCTGGGCCCCGTGGAGACAGAGCCACCCTACGCTTCTCCCAAGTACCTTCGGAACTTCACCCTGACCGCCATGGACGTCTACAGGAATTGGAATGCCGCTCCGGGGCCTTTCCACCTCTTCCCCTACACTCCCTTCGATCCCGTCTTGCCGTCAGAAGCCAAGTTTTTGGGATCCGGGACTGGATTTCGACCGATTGGTGGAGGAGCAGGTGGTTCTGGAAAGGAATTCCAGGCTGCTTTGGGTGGCAACGTCCCCCGGGAACAGTTCACGGTAGTGATGTTGACTTACGAGCGGGAGGAAGTGTTGATGAACTCCCTAGAAAGGCTCAATGGTCTCCCCTACTTAAATAAAGTTGTGGTGGTGTGGAACTCTCCCAAGCTTCCCTCCGAGGATCTCTTGTGGCCAGACATTGGTGTCCCAATCATGGTAAGAAAGATGGTCTTGCTTCCTGGTGGGATTTGTGGGTTGAATGTTGGTTGCAGCTCGTCTGGAGTCTTCCAGGACGGCCTTCAAGCTCAGCGGAGCCTTCATCTCAGGTGGGTGTAGCTGCCAGTTCCTCACCTGGATGCTTTACCAGCAGAGAAATCCGAGGAGATTCCAGGTATGACCCTCCTGCTCTAGAAGGGCTTCCTGGGAAGGGAGGCTGGTGTTGGGAGGTTCTGCTCCGTGGATGTGTGAGCTCAGGGTTTGGAAATACAGGAGAACCTTCATTGTGAAGGTTCATGGTGATCCCCAGAGGTCCCTTCCCATCCCTGCCGTCCTCTTGGTGATCCCCAGAGGTTCTTTCCCACCCCTGCCATTCCCTTGGTGATCCCCAGAGGTCCTTTCAAATCCATTCTCTGTCATCCCCACAGTCGACATTTCTTTCTGAATCTCTGGGAGAGCCAGGGAGGAGAAGCAACTCTCTGTTGTCTGAATCCCTTTGCAGGACAAATGGCAGGATAATGCCTCAGCAATTAGGGAAGGGAAGAAAGAAAACCAGGGAGATGGTGCCTAAGCACCCAAACCCTGTATGGTTTATGTGCCAGGATGCTCCTGCTAAGAGATTTCCTTGATTTAATAATTCACTTTATTATCCTTGTGATGAATAAATCCTTCTGCTCTCCTCTTAAAAAAACAGATCCAGGGACAATGAGGAGAGAAAATTGCTTGGATAATTGGGAGGTGGTGGAGGCCCCATCCCTGGGAACATCCCAGGTGGGGTTCAGGAGGCTCTGAGCACCCTGCTCTAGTGGAGATGTCCCTGCTCTCAGCAGGGGTTGGGCTGGATGAGCTCTCATATTTCTATGATTGCTTTCTGTTGGCCTGATGCTAGGGATCATTTCTTCCCATTCGAGAAGATGGGTCGAGGTGAGGATCTGTCTGAGCCTCAGCAGCTGAGCCGTGGGATGTGCCAGCCAGGGCAGGCAGCAGGTGGGGTTGGCAGGAAGCCCTTGGAATTGCTGATGTCAAACTCTTAGAGCTCTGAATGTCAGGGTGGGAAAAGTGGCTTTTGATGGGGAATATCCAATTCTCTTAGATCTCCGTGTGGTGCTGCACCTCTCTCTGAGAGACACACTCCCTGACACCCAGGGGTGAGGAGCTGCCCTGCCTGCAGCTCCCAGAGCACAGAGCTCTGCAGAGGGAAGAAGTGCAGACTGGGCTGCCCCCTCACCCCCCTCTTGGCAATTGAAGTGGGGCCAGGCAAGAGGATGGGGCCAGACTCTGGGCAGTGGTGCCAGGGCCAGGCCAAGGGGCACTGGGCAGCAAGTGTCAGGCAGGAGGAGCAAGGTGTTTGGGGTGAGGGTTTTGGAGCCTGTGCCAGGCTGCCCAGAGAGGTTGTGGAGTCTCCTTGTGTGGAGAGATCCCAACTGTCCCAGCTGGACACTGCCCTGCTGGGCCCCCTGCTCTGGGGGTGGCACCAGAGCCTCTCCAGAGGGCACTGCCCACCCCACCATGCTGGGATTCTGTGCACACCACCCCTTCAAACCAGTCCTTTTCCTTCTACAGCTCAGTTCCTGGCTCAGTGAGGAATCTGGGATGTACCAGCCCCTTCCTGCAGTGCCATGACTTGCTCCTTTGCCAGCCAGTTGACCTGCTGAAGCTCCCAGCCAGCTCAGCAGCTTTCCTGGCAGCTTTATGACTTACAATTTCTCCCTGAGACCAAATTTCCCAGTAGCTTGGGGATGCTGCTGCAGTTTTCAGTGTCCATGTGGTGCTGCTGGCTGGGCCGTGGCACCCCCTGCTGCCTGCAGTGCACGGTGCTGCTGGAGAGGGAGGGAACTGTGAGGGCCATGAGGAGGTTGTAAAGGAGAAGGGAACTCCTGGGTACAAGGTGAGAGAAAGAGATGAGAGTTTTTCATCACTCCTAGGTCACAGATGCTTCCCCAGGCTCGTTTTCCTGCAGTCAGGTTTGGGTGGGGAAGGGCATTTGAAGGTCACCCAGCCCAACCCCCCTGCAGGGAGCAGGGCATCTGCAGCCAGAGCAGGGTGCTCAGAGCCCCCCCAACCTCCCCTGGGATGG
>JAOEGS010020055.1:0-17041 GCA_025447755.1 Corythornis vintsioides
ATAGCCTAATAAATGTTTATCATTTCAGCTTGTCAGCCAAAAATTAAAAGACCTTTATGATGTAAATTGTTCAGACAAAGATGTCTTGAATTTAGATTCCAGTACTGATGAAAAATTTAGTCGTCACTTAATATTTCTGCCCCAAAAGACTGTATTTAAGGACAATATTCATGTTGGTAAGTGTGTTCTTTTCTCTTACATCTAGAAATAAAAGGTTTTCACTTTGTACAGTGCCATGTCACATATTATTTCAGTGGAATTATGTGTAGAAAGAAATGTGTGCTCCCAGCAGAAAAGAATACCTGCTTCTGTTTCATTAAGCCTCATTCTTTTTCAACTCATCTTGTACTTCCTTTTTCTATAATTAGCATTTGTGTTTGCAAAATAGTAATATTTTTGTGCCTGTATGTTTTATTTACAGAACTGGCAAGACTGGCTTTTGGCTTGAAAATTATTTTACAGTATAACTCTTTAATTTTCAGGTTAATGTCAGTCTTAAAAATTGAAGTTGTGATTATTTGTTCTAACTACAGTTACTGCTCTACTACTCTCTACTGTTGTGTTTGATTTCTTAGAAACACTTTTTTTTTTCTCAGCTTTTTTTAACATGGAAAAACCACTTTCTCATTCTTAGGAGCAGTGTAAGCTGTGTCCCAAAAGCTTTTGAGGAGTAGCTCACATGGCAGACAAAGCCAGCTGTCAGAGTTACAAACAAATGCTTACAATACTGGCTGCCAGCCCCAAGTGTGACATGGGGCAGCTATTTGTTATGTGACACTGTGGTAACAGCTACAAACCCCAAAACTGAAATGGGATTACTGCAGTTTTTAGTTCAAAAGTAAGGGTGTGTAATTCTTCTGTCACTATGAAACTATTAAGTAATGCATGGATGATAAATAATTTGGTATGACAGCCATTTGATCTTGTGATTTTGATAACTAAATTAAATTGGTCAGTTCTTTCAGCAGAAGCTTGAAGTGTTCATTCTAGCTCAGTAGTTAAGTCTTCTGTGTTTCCACTTTGATGTGAATTTTACATGTTTACTGTCAGGCCTAAAATAATATCCAGAGCTTGTTTATTCATTCAACAGAATGTTGAAGTGACATATAATTGGATGATTTTAATAATTGAGATATGTAAATGTCAGTGCTAAATTCATGCATGTTACCAATTATACTACACCCTAGATGTTTCATTAGTGCATTTTAGTAAAGTAAGAAAGGACATGAGCTCATGTAGGTGCACAGGAAAGCTGTAGAGATCAATGAATTTACATTATCTGCACAGCTGTCAAATCCCAAATACATCAATATAGGATACAGTCAAGGATCTGAAGTGCCAAGTGCAGGGTTTAGTTCCTGCATCTGACCAGTTAGAAGAAATGGAAGAGAGAAAACAAAGGTGTGTGTGAATGATAAAGAAATAACTCCCAAAGTAATCTTTGGCTGACAGAACCCTTGCTATTCTGACACCAGAGTGATTGCTACTTAATGACACAGACAAAAAAGTAATTGCTTAGCCAGAACTTTGAAAGATTCAGCTTAGTTCTGAGGTAGGTACATTTTCTCCCTGAAGATCCAACCAGCTGGTTAAAAACCCAATAAATGCTGTGTGCATATCTGCACACACAGGGTTAAAGTGCTGTATATGAATCACTGGTGTGCCCTGTTTGAGTGCTGAGCTGGTGCTGCTGGAGTGTGACTGACACACTGAGTCACTCTGCAGATGTGTAGCTCACAAGACCTGACATTCAACAGTGCTTCAGCTTCTCTACTGAAGCTTCCTCCAACACCTGCAGAACTCACCTTGCCAGAATTCCTTCCACTTCTTAATTGTTCTGCCATGTCTGTATTGATTCTATTCTCTTCTTTATCCCTGCAAGTAATTTGGCCATGGTTTTTATTTGTCTGTCTGTGGCTACCACCCAGCAGAGCCTGGAGGTACAAAGGGAGTTGAATTACAACTTTTAAAAGTCATTACAAAATACTTCTGTAAAAGTAGCTTTTTGTTGGAGTAAACCCTGCTCAGACTCTTATCATCAGTTAACACCCCATGAAGCTGCAACTAAACCTTTTGAATCATTCTGAAAATGAAATTAAGGTAAAGCAGTAGTGTGAGGGACAAGCACAAGCTCTTCAGAACCCTAACTCTGAGCTTGGTACCATCATTGCATGCTGTCATTAACTACTGCAAAAGATTAAATTACTCAATGATTAAAATGTACTGATGATGGGGTTAAACAAACCCCAAACTTGTGTCCTATCAAAGCCATAGCAAAGCTGTGTTCATGCACTGAACAGCTTCACTATGTGGTACCTGAAATATCAAACCAGTAAGTTTCTGACATTCTAGGGGAACATCCAGGTTCACAGGAATTGCAGTGCAGAAGCTTTCCTCACTACTCACTGTTGAGATGTTGTGCTCCAGGCATGGGAGCAGCTCCAACTCTTGGCAAGAGGTTTTACTACCTGCAGTGGTGCAGGTGTTGTGGTAGGTAGCACATGATGGGTAGGAGAAATTACTTTGAAAGGTACCAAAGGCATTTCTTTCAGTTGTGCACTTTCATCTGGGATTTAAATTTTAAGTTTGGGAAATTGCAGTGGCAGCTTAATGCATTTCAGTTTTGATGTCTTTATGTCTGATGACATGATTGCCAAGCCCTCTCACTTTCTAGTAGTAAAACTGCAAAGGGGATGAGTGTGGCTGTAGGATACAATCAATAAATGCACAACTGTTTAAATTAAAAAAAAAAAAAAAAAAAAAGTTTAGTAATAATTCTTGCTAAACTTCAGTTTCTGTGTTACTAACCCTTTTCTACCACTAACCCTTTTGTACACTGGGATGGTCAAAAGATTATTTTAAAAAATCCAGAAGGGGGGAAAACCCACCCAACTCCAGCCACTTCCACCTTGGCTGTTCTGAAAGATGCTTGCACAGGAACTGTTCAGTTCTTTCTTAGCAATGTCATTATCTGCTTTGGGTTGGTTTGTTTTTGTTTGTTTTTAAGGTATCTTTGTGAGAACCATTTTGCAGCCTGCCATAAAATTACTGGGGAGTAAGGCTGCTGTGATTCCAGAAGGAGCAGGACATCCTTTCCAGTGTTCAGCAGAGGGAGCTGGATTAGATGGTTCTCTTCCAACCCTCAGAGCTGTTGAAGCTGCTGCCAGAGGCTGCCCAGCCACTGCTAGCAAAACAAAGGACATGGAAACACCACAGCAGGGAGAAATGTTGGAATTTTCCTTTCTAATAGTAAATGATAAAGAAGGCAACAAGCAGCTTTTTGTGGATCTAGGTAAAGTGCTTTAAAACCTCTTTGAGATGCAAGAAAGGTTAAGAGATGTTCCTTAATCTTTGATTACAGACAGTAAATCTGTGTTCTTAGTGTTGTTCCTATGGCCAGTATTTAAACCAAACACAATCTGTGCTGAAATGTGATCATAAATGCTGCACCTTGAACTTATTTTATAATACACTGAATGATTTTGAAGTCTGAAGAAACTCTTGCCCCACAAGATTAATTAGTTTTGTTCGTTAGGACTTAGTGCTCCTATTTGGATTAAAAAAGGATAAAATACTGTATTTTTGTAATTTCAGTTGAATTAGAAGCTGCTTAATTATGAGACAAGTCTCATAGGCATGGCCTTCTCTATTGTTGTTCTACATGGATGAATTGAGCCTTCTTCCCATTTGGAATGACAGTTCTTAGGTTTGAATGACAGAATAATAGAAATTTTGGGCTAAACTGGGCTTAGCCTATTCATGGTCTTAAAATGGTAAAAATCTCCAGAAGCACAACAGCCATTGTCAAGCTAAAGCTTCAAAGTTCCATCCTTCTCCATCCCCACAGGTGGTTTCTCTGCTTTTTACCCCATCTCAGGGAAATGCAGGTAGCTTAGCAGCCTTTTCTAGAGCAGTTCTGTGTTGTACTCCAGGGCTTTACCTTTTTTTTTTCTCAGAATTTCCCAAGGAATTCCCATTCCTTCAAGTTCTTCTTATTGAGCTCTGGGTCACTGTTAGTGCTGGCCTAATTAGTTGAAATGCAATCACAGGTTGGCCTTGTAGTAAGCTTATCCATTGCTGGCTCAGGAGGAGTTGCAAAATTCCTTCAATTTTCATAAATGGCAATTAAAGAAAATAAATGTTCACTGTGTCACTTTGTAAGAATTTTGTTAGTCCCCAAAATGCAGCATCCTCCATAATTGTTAGACAAATGGAACACCCACCTCCTCCACAAATTCTTAGGCAGAGTAGGCAAGTTTTAAGATAACTATTCATTTTTTGTTGTTTGGTTTTGAGATTGGAATTAAATTGGCCTGATACATGCTTCAGACCAGGGGTGTCTGCTCCACAGAAAACAAAGTCTGATGAATGAAGTCCTTTCTGGTTAAAATAACTGTGCATCTTTTTATGCTCAGCTTTATTTCACAAAGTTAGTATGAAAGCACCAGTTTCTTATACTGAAAGCAAACTTTTGGCAATTATAATGTCAGAATGATTAAAATGCCTGTGTAGAGGCACTGAGGATTTGCCTTAATTCTTCTATAACATATAAAAACTTAAGTGTATGCACAATCTTGCTTTGCTGCATTTCTTCCATGGGACATGAGCCCAAGTCAGTAACAGTTTTTGTCCATTGCTTACTCATATCTGGCTCTAAGGAAAATAATTTAATTTACAAGTGCTAGGTATCTTGAATCCTAGCCAGTATTATGATGGCAAGAAACACTTGTTTTTCCTGTAGGAGTTTATACAAAGAACAGAAATTTCAGGATGTATAAATCATCAAAAGCAGGAAAGAATGTGATTCTGAAGATAGCAGAGGATAATAAGTTTGTCCCTAACTGTGAAGAGAATATTTCCTTGGAAGAAGCCTATTTTCTTTCCTCTTTGATCTGCAATATTAGGTAATTATTTCATTCCAGTGGAATTTAAAATATTTTAAAATAAATATTATTTTCATTAATCTCCACTAGTTACAAATAACTGCTGTCAGTGGGCAGTTATTCCATGGACTTTGTTACAGTTTGATTTCAGAGTTTAAAGGACACAGAACAGGTGGCACAAGAACTGAGCTGTGCCTCATTTCTCTATACACACCCCAAGTGCTGAAATGTAAACCATTATTACATTTGTATAGTTCTGAAGATAAAAATCATAGATTGCAAGCCAATTAAATGTGAAGAGTCTAAATATTTTCTAAAGTATAGTTAAAAAAAATGTATTTTCATAGATGTTTACTTGCATACCAGGTTGTCCATTTGATACAGATACCTGCTTAGGTTGGATACTGGTACTTACAATAATCAACTGTATCTAAACCTCTGATACACCTTCCCCTGCTCTTACTCTGTCTTGAGATGATCCTACTCATTCCTGCAGCAGAAAGGAGGTTAAAATGGTAAATCCACCTGTACTGTATGATGTATAATACTTCCATTAAAAACATCTATTTGTTGGGACTTCAGTTTTTATCCCTTGAAAAGTTCAGTACCCTGAAGTGATGCCAGTAGCCCTGTAGCTGAGTCTGTCATCAATACAGATGAGAAACTCTTATGCCATACTATGGGATGTTTATGTGCCACCATACCATGTTACACTGCAAGAATCACAGTTTCTGTGCTTTTTTGCAGGGTGAGGGATGACACAAATGTTCTGTCAGCTGACTTGTCAGAGGCAAGGAGGGTGTCTGCTTTTTCAAACAGTAAAACTACCAGAAGCTGTAAAGGTACCTCACACCTTTTCTACTGTCTAGGGGAAAAAAAGTACTCTTAAATTAGATGAAGAATGACTTAGACAACCCCTAGGAGGGCTTTTCTTCAGCCAGCTTTCTACAAGAAGCAGAGTCCTGCTGTACTGAAGGCTCTGTGGCATGTGAGTGCCATCTACCCTGCTTTGCCCTGTGCCCTCTGGACCTTGGGGGGTGGAGGGGTAGCACTTTAAAGACCTGCAAGAAAGTACCACTAGATTTACCCCTGGCTTTAGTAATTCAGTGTGATTCATGCACATACTCCCTCTGTGGTCTGTGCTGGTGTTGCAGCAGTAATGGGTGTATGTGTGGCCTCTGTTTGAACAGATCCCCTGGAAGGTTACCAGGATTCACCTCACCCAGAAATCGATTCTTTTGTTCGTTCTTTGGTTAATAAGGATGGGGTGCAAGGAGGTAAAGACCACTTTACTAATTACAAATGAGTAGTCTGCAGCAGTGTTTGGAAAGAATTAATGAATATTCCTCCCCCCAGGGATAAGGAAATGGAATTACTTCTCTCTGGAAGAAATACTTGTATATGATATTTCTGGTTATCGCTGGTGTGAAAATATTGGAAGAGCTCACAAAAGTAACAACATAATGTATGTTCTTCAGCCACTGTTCACTTTCAAACAGCTCTCTCTGTTTTCCTGCTCAGCTGTTCTATAAAAACACTGAAAACCTCTCAGAATCAGCAGCTGTGACAACTTCTGCTCTCTTTCTTTGTGGGGATGTAAATCTCTGTTAAAGAAACCCCCCACACTCCCCCCCTCCCCAATTTACTTTGTGATAACTGAACTTGTATTTCTAATATTTCTATGAAGTAATCTTCATGCTGGTTAAAATCTGTGCCTAAAGATGCTAACGTTCATGTTAGAGTATGTTAAAGCTGTTAAGTGATACTACACTTGAATACTTCTTAGCTGCAAAGCTGAACATGCAGAGATAAGCTAAAGGAAATTCAGTTACAGTACATCTTAAATTACATTTTTGTGTTATTAAAAGGACAAAGATAACTCCTCCCACCACTTCCACCAAGACAAGTTTTGCTAGTGACTCTACAACTCCAGACTTAGCATAGTTTTGGCAAAATAAGTGTTGAAAAGTCAGGTGTTTTTAGATGACATTAGAATTGCAGTATATTATTAGTAGAAATATTTTAACTTAATCATTTCTATGTAATGTTAAGGATAAGGAATATGTTTGAGAAAAAAAGGGTATAAAATAACCTATAGCTCAATGAATAGGGTATTTCTCAAGCAAGCTGCTCAATGCCTGGCATTTCTGAAGCACAGCTGAAAAAGCTGTTGTGCCATCAGCTGCCAGGAAATAGTGATTTAATCTGGCTTTTATCATTATCTGTAACAGCAGCACCAACAAAATCTTATCCTACAGTTAGGTCCCGTATACAGTTCTTACTTTAATGACTTTTTCTTACAAGCTTAATGTAATGAAGTTGACTAACTTATGCTTACTCTAAGAGTAACCTTTGTAAGTGTATTTTTAGCTTAAGAAGCCTGATGTTTATTAAAAAATCCAACAGACTATAGAAGTATGGAATAAACATCTCAGAGCATGAATGCAATATCCATAGATATCTGTCTGACATCAATTCCTGCTGCATGCATTCACTTCATTTATGTACTGCTACTAAAAATGAAATGATTTCATTCTTAGGATCCTGGTGGATCTAAAGAAGGAAGTCTGGTATCAAAAATGTCACGATCCAGTCTGCAGAGAAATGAATTTCAAATCACAAAGTATGTGTTCTGTGATTTCAAAGCAATTATACCTAATACTTTTTGGAATGTTAACTTTAATTAATGCCATCTATTCTGTTTAGGTTTTCCATTGCCACCTAGGATATGCCTCCCACTTCTTTTCAAAAAGGTATGTTTCTGTCCCATCCATGTGCTAAAGTTCTTGTGAGTAAAGCTGGCTCTGGCAGTGATGGAAAGTCCTCCCTGGCACAGCTCCATACAGTAGTTACACTGGTACAGAGGAACTCCCCAGAGCAGCTGTGCTGGTCTGGTAGCTCCACATACTTATTTTTAAGTTCTCCAGCAGCAGATCTAGCCCAAAAAACTGTCAGCTCAGATAAAGCTGAACTACTGGAACAGCCTAACTTCACCTGGGACTTTCTTCTGTTTTGGCCTGGACAGCAGTTCCCAGTGCATGGACCACAAGAGCACTGCAAGCTTTGCTATGCACCCTGACCTCATGCTGGCTCAGCTGAAAGGGAAGTGCTCCAGAATGCTCAGGCCAGACAGGAGTCACATTTCAGTCAGTGACCCTCAAATCTGAAGTTCACTCCATTTCAGTGTACAAAGGCCATTATGTTTACTCACACAGGTAGAATATTTAAACTGACCTGAAACTACACCTGGATTCTAAGCCTTGAACCCAGTAGTTTTTTCCACTGAGTGGGCAAGACTTTTAAATTTACACTTGACACTTCTATATTTCCTACTGCAGAGCTGCACATGAAGCCCTACTTCAGCAGGTCACCAACAGCTGTCAGGGTTATGTCATAGCAAGAGTAATTTAAATGCATTTCCAGATCCTGACTGTATCTTTAAACAGAAGTTTGTTTTACCCTTGTATTATTTTTAGAAGCTGTATACAACAGACTACTTGTGGTTTGCTGGTAAACCACCACATTTCTGTTCCTGTTAAAATAGGTTTCCATGGCTGAAGTAGCTCTAAATGAACATGCTGGCAAAGCAGCCACATTGGCCACCTTCTGCAGTAGCAGTTAACCCTGACAGCAAGCTGCAAACTTTCAGAACACTTTAAAAGTTCATATGGACTAAGTAGTATTCTTGTTTCTAAAAGGAAGAAGAGGATACAGTAATGGATGAAAGAGGAAACACAGAAGAAAAAGTAAAAGCATCTTCATGTGCATCAGACCTGCCAGAAAGCTCAGTGTCTCTGGAAGAAAGCTTGGCTCGAGACCTGCTGCTGCCAGACAGCCAGTGGGGCAGTGCAAGTGATGATGCCTGGTTCCTAGAGGCCACTGAAGATGTGGAACTAGCTGAAGCTGCCAACCACAGTCTGAACTATGCCATGGAAGAGATTCCTGATGAAGTTCTGTTAGAAGCTTTGAGCAAACAGGACACTTGTAGCTGACCCAGAGGCTTTGGGCAGCAGGCAAGCTGCACGTGCTGCCTGGGAAAGGTAACCCATGGTCAATGCTGCTCTGGCCTTTGCACTTCTAACTCTGCTGTGTGGTTTCTGTTTTGTTCCTTGTGTGTCAAAGTTTTACTGATAAGCCAAGTAAAATAGATTCATTTACCTGCAGAAATGGGGTGAAATTATTTATTTCAAATACAGATTTAATAAAAAGATTTCTCTGGCAATAGTTCAACCGAAGTCTGTGTGCTCTCTTTTGAAACGAGATACTGCTTTCAAGATCACATTTCTTTCATAGCCCAAGATTAGAAACTAACATTGTTAACACCACAGAATAGTTCTACTGCTTTGACTAGAATTGGTCTGTCATTCATTTCACTGACAGTCTCACACAGACTACTGACAATAGAAAGGTACAGTCTCTAAGTCACTGACTACATCTAAACACTAAAGCAAATGGAGCAACAATAATTAAACAAGCTTCAAGCACTGACCATTCCAATAACTGTTCCTCACAGATGTCAAAAAGACTATTAATACACATGTTTACACTAATAGACATGTTCCTCTGATCACTTCCTTCTTTGTACACCCAGAGCCTCTTCCAGTTTCATGTTAATATTCTGAAAATGCTTTTCTGCTCCTAGAATTCTCCGTGACTCCACCAGAAGAGCAGGGAGGCTGGAAGTTCCATACTGTTGTTAAGGAAATAAAATTATAAGGCAACATATTTAACTCCTGGAAAGCAAACCCCAAACACTTGCATATCTGTATTTACTTTTCCTTTATCTGAAATGGTGCAACATGACTTTTTCAAGTGCACTGTTAGGGAGTCTTTTGACATGGTAGGATTTCCTTCAGACAGGGCAGGCACTAGCACTGTCACCAGCACATCACATAGTGAGCCAAAGGGTCACTAGAGTTCTAAGACTGTGAGAAGTTGCTTTGGTCATGAAATACAAGAGCTACTCTTAGCACCAACACCTTTCAGCACAGACACCCAAGTGCCAGATCTTTCCCCAGCTCTGAACAATAGCAGCAGCAGAAACTGGTCCCTTGTTTCTCAATGTTAACCCTTCTTCAGTTTCTATAGAAAGTGTCAGACCCGAGGACAACTGTTAACACTTCTGTGTCCCTTGAATTCCTGGGCATAGACACCTAGTAGCAGAATCCTCTCTGAAACACTTCAGTTTCTAACACAGAACCAAAAAATGAGGTACTCCAGCAGTTACAGCAATGATTCTCCAGTTGCTTCCACTAAGATAATTAACAAAATGCTGCTGTTTCATTGAAGTTAAACATTAAAAGAAATGCCCATCAGTCCAGGAAGGAAAAAGGGCAAAGGGAAGCTAATCTACAACAGTTCAGAAACACAAGCAAAATATGTACTTACTACCACTTCTGAGTTTTCTCCTCTGTAATCCAAGTAGTCCTGCTGTAGCTCCTTTATATCAGTAAGTAATTCAGTTGCATTCCTCAAGGATGATTTCCTTTCCTGTAGCTCAGCATATTCTCTTTCCAGCTGTGTCAGCTGTGGCTCAGCTCTGAGAAAGACCAAGGCTTTTATGACTATATGCAAGTTTATTGCATGAGTAACTATGAACATCTTTCCTCTAAGAGGACTTCAGGGAAAGGATGGTCAGAATACAGAACACAGGTTAGTGTAGCACTTCAGTCAGAACCAGCATGTTACTTTAACATGGTTAGAGGTCCAAACCCACACACACAAAAAAAAGCCAGACCTTTTTTCCCCTCACCTTTCTTCTGACTCTGACAATACAGCCACACTCTCTTAAGCACCTGAGCTTTTCAGGTGAAGTTTCTTAACTACCTGGGCATTCTGCTTCTGCACACACCCAATTGCAGGCTGAGGTGCTCAGTGCTTACTGAAGCACAGGCAAGAGCTACAGACCATGGACACCTCTGCCTGAGCAAGCTGGAGGGCTCCATCCACTGAAACACCTTCCAAACACTGAATGCCAACAGCCAGTTTCATTTAACAGTGTTGCAGAAGAGAAGATGTAAGATGATCAAAGGATTAAAGCACAAGTGAAAAAGACAAGCTTTCAGTCTGTGAGGGGGTTCAAAACCATGTGCAGAGATGCCTTTCATTAGTTCTTGGAACAAAATTTGTCCACGATACTGCAAAGAAAACAACTCTCCATGGCCACAGACAAAGGGCTTTTAATCTGCCTTTCAGGACCCAAGGCCACAGCTCCCTACAGCACTACCTGACAGATGATATGCAGCTTCAGGATAAAGCTTATCACCAGTAACCAGATGGATGTGGGGAAGTCTAATGGTTCTTCCAAAGAAAATCATTCTGTGTTGAGCTATCTAAATGACACTGAAGACTAATGCCAAGCTGAGGAGGATTGTAAACTATATGAGATGGAAGCAAAGCATGTACTGGGAAGCATCTCTGCCCAGTGGCAGAGGTGAAACACATTCTCCCACCATGAAACCAAAAATGCCTCTGTATCACCTGGGTGTATTTATGATTCATCAGCTCTGCAATTCCCATTGTAAGGTTTGTGGCTTTTCATGAGTGTATGTCTGAAATATCATCCTCACAACTAGTTAGCTAACAGAACTTGCAAGAATAACTACCTAGGCAGCTGAAATATGGGAAGGAAAGGTTATTCTGTGCTTTTGTAAAAACAGAAAGCAAAACAGAAGTAGTTTTTCATCAAAATAAAATGAAAGAACCAAAAAGTCACTCTCACTTCTGAGTTAGAAAACACTAGACTCCTTAAGTAAGTTCTTCATGCCATTATTGTGCATTATTAGAAACATACCCAATTTGCTCCTCTCTGAGTTGGAACAGGTGCTGTCTTTTCTTTTTGATGTCTGTTAGTACCTGAAACAAAGAGTGAGGAGAGTCTTTGAAACAGCTTCTGTAACTTCAAAGGCAAACAACTCAAATTTCATTAGCTTTTTTTTTTTCTTTTCAGGTTTTATGCTTCTGATTCTGGATGTGGAAGATTCTAAGATACCAGAACTTAGAAATTGCCATATTTTACATTTGTGTTTTAAACATTTTAAAGCTCTTTAAAATGTCAAACTCTTCATCTCCATCCAATATGTCTCTTCAAAGAACACTGGATTTCAAGCATACAAAAGGAGCCTGTGACATTTTGTACTCAACCCTGAGCAACTCCAGCAGGTTTTAGTTTATGTTTTAAAAATGCAGACTAATACAAAAGCAGTACAATTCCCATAACTATGGATGGAACCATAATGAAGCTTTCTTTAATACAGCCTCCAATTTAAAATAAAAGCCCAAGTAATAATAAATATAAATTTAGCCCCTCCAAGCACCATAAATCAGGATAACTGAGTGGCTGTGAATGCTACGTATGTATTAAAACTTGGATTTGACATGGAGAGTAGCTTATCATATCACTTCAAATTACTGAGACTTCAGCATGGTAATTGCTACCTCCCAAGAACAAGTTTTCTGTTGACTTGTCAGAAGCTGTTTTGTCATCAAAATGTTGACAAGAAAAGATGTTAACCCGGGCAGAAAGCCTCTAGCAGACAGGGCCTAACCTGCTCTTAAATATCTCTGCCACAGGCCATTCACCTCTCTCCTGAAGAAACCACTGCAGTGTTTTTCTGCACTTACACTAGTTCCTTCTCCTGCCAGCATTCCCCTGCTGCATTTTCAGTCAGTTACTACTCACTCTGCATCAGCAGAGGAACTGCCTTCCTCTAAATAAAAAATGTCCACATATTGAGGGAATGCAGCTCCACGAGCCCTCTCTCCTTTAAACAAAGCAATCCAAGCTTATCCTCAAAGGACACATCTTTGCTGCTCTCCCAGATTTTATATCAACCTATTTTTCCAGAAGGTGAGCTTGCACTGTTTAATTGGCTCTCCAGAAGCTGCACCAGTACTCATTAAAAGAAGAGAGGAGTTCACATGCATAGAGAACCTACACAAGTTAATGTGCATCCCTCCTTTTTACACCAGTATAGCAGTTTATATACAGAGTGTGTGATCCATCCTATTCCCTCAGAGCTTTTCCAGAAACCCTCTGCTGCTTCCTTGTCCCCTCTTTGTGCAGTTGATTCCATAGTACAGAACTTTTTTTTGTGTGATTTTATTTCTTGGAAGTGAACTACTTGAAATTTCAGTTCCCACCTCTGTATGCTGTGCAATCCAGGGATATATAAGTATTACCTTAGCATTTTTCTTCTTCATATTCTTTAATTCCTGGATTTCCAGTATCTACAGTGGAAAAGAAGAATCAGATTGACTAAGGACCTTGACTTCATCTCTGTCCCAAACACGCTGTTGCAAGAATTACTTTGAAATAACATAAAAAGTCATTTATAAAAACCAGCTCTGGTTCAAAGGAAGATTGCAAGTGTCTGAGTTGTGTATCAATTCTTTCCTCTCTCCTCCTGCCAAAGGAAGACTTGCATAAAACCAGTCACCTGGCACTGGTCAGTGGATGTTTTTATAACATGTACAGATCTAGTCATTTTAAAACTTATTCTAATGGATCACCTAGAACTATAGTTTTAGTGCTTACCAACTGTACTTAATCACAGCTTCTACAAAGTTCTGAGTTTATTAATTGTAATTAGTTAGAAGAAATCTTACATCTTCCAAGCTGATGAACTCTTTACAGTTAGCATCAAACTGTTCATTTTAAAAGGGTGATTTTGCCTGAGGCTCTATAATCACTACCACAACTTATTTTTTAATGGTATTATTTATTATTTATGTATGGTATACTTACAAGACCAGTGATTTGGTCCTTGAAAGCTGAAGAGAAGCCATCAATAGCTTTTCTGCAAATGTCTGATGCTACACTTTGTCTAGAGGAGTCAGAGGAACAAAACACAACCCATTTGGTTTAGTAAAGGAGAAATCTCAGCAGCATTCCTTTATTAATGAATAAAACCCGGTGTTAAGCAGCTAGTAGCAAAAACAACTGCACAACTTTCACATACTAGAAATAGCTTCATTTCTACACTGAAAAACATCAGCCAAGATTATATTTATCAAACACAAGCACACCACAAATCCCTGGAGAACACCTCAAGATCACATATGAAAAAAATATTGGTATCACAGAAACCTAATAATAATTCAATCAACATCAGGATGTAACCATGCAATACTACATCCCCTGAAGGACAGGCCATTGGCAAAAAAGCAGGTCATTTGTTTCTGAAACTTTAAGCATTCAGCCATGGGAAAGCAGAATATTTACCTGTAATTTGCTGTTATTTTCTCAAATTCAGTCAAAACAACATCTAGTTCTGTAATATCTCTCTGAGATCTCTTCATCTTCTTGGGACACCAAACACGTATAGAACATGAGCTATCCACTGAAACAACAGAATAAAGATCATCATTGCAAAATTCAGGTATTTTAAATTTTAAAATCATAGAAAAGGTATCATGACTGCCATTAAAATAATAATCTGAAAGTTATTATTTTAATGTGAAACCTGAGGTTACAAATGAATTATTTCATCTGTCTTTGGCCAAACAGACACAATAGATTTATCTGGGAACACTTCAGAGTTTGGATGAGCAATTATATACAACTTATTTGGTGGTGTTCCTCATTCCAAGCAAGTCCAGGAGCCGTTAGTAAGCTGACTGATAAACTGCACAGTGCACTGTAGATACAGCTCTTTGTGCTGTAAAAGTTTAGCCTGAGTTGGGCAACCTGCATTACCCAAAGAATCCTGAGCTGTTGTATTTGTAGACACTCTGTATTGTTACCATAAATGCTTTAAGAAAAAAAAAAAAAAAAAATATAAATACTTTAAGAAAAAAAAATCTACATACAAATACTTTTCTTTAAATTTTGCAATAGTAATATTAACTAATTCCACAAAAAATTTCACTGTGTTTCTTCCCACAGTCCCAGATGTAAATCCAGCACTTGGATGTGATGGGGTGTACTGCTGAAAGAAAGGTGACACCCAAGACACAGCTCCTCTCTACCTGATAATGCCACTGTCACAGAGCCCCCATCTCCAAGGTGTTTATACCAACAGCTGTGGCTGTGCTGGAAGTCCAGGGCACTCCAAGTTCTGCCCAGAGCTGGTGCTCCAGGCTGCCAGCCCAGGGGAGTGTCACAGCACAGGGAGCAGGGTGGTGTGTGAGGCATGGTGAAACCCCTGGGGAGTGCCAGGTGAGGCAGGAACACAAGGCATGGAGGTCAGAGCTGTGTGGCACAGCAGCCCTGCACTTAACTGTGCCTAATGAGTGGCTATGCCAAAAATGAAACCCAAACCTCCCATGTCTAGAAGCAGCATGTTACTACAGCTCTGAAACAAACCCCACTAGAGCTATGGAAAAGCATTCATCCTGAATGAGAAAAAGCTACACAGGGGTTTTTAAGAGTCTGCTTTACCAGAAGATGTGTCGTCCTCTGAAGGCTGCTGCCTCACCTGTCTTCGTGCATTTGGAGTCCTCTGTTAAAACAAAAAAAACCACCCTGTGCCAACTCATTTCAAATTGTGAGAGCTAGCCATTGTGCAGAGTGCAGGAAAGCACCTGCAGAAGAGAACATCAGCCACATTTACATCGAGTTCCTTCTCCAGAACCACAGCGCAGAGCTGAGCACGGCACAGCCGTCCAAGGGCCGCCACCGCCTCCCCAGCGGCCCCGCAGCAGCACCAAGGGGCCCCTCGGTGAGCACAAGCCCCGCCCAGCCCCCGCAGCCCCCGCTCACCTGCTCGTCGTCCGCAGGCTCAGCTGTCCTGGAGTGCTGAGCGCTGCCACCAGAGGCTGCGGAGCAATGCGTTACTCTGCTGGAAAAAGAAAGCAAGCCAGATGTAAAGCTCTGCACAACCAGCAGGGACCACCTTCAGCTGTGTTGCCGGGAACGCTCCGTGCTGCTCAGTCATCCTTCTGGTGCCTGAACAGACTGCGGGAAAACGGCACAGAAAGGGAACAGAATCTCTGTCCCTCAGTAGCAACCCTCAGAGCAAGCTAGAAATCCATCACTAACTGAGCACTGGGTAGTGGTGTTGAGCAGAAACTCTGAAACACATAAAATGACTTTTGAGAATATTTTAGCAGCAACACAGGGATTTTCTTGGTGGGAGGGGTGGGGTTGGAAACTAGAAAAACCCAAACCAAACATGCTCTGATACAAGTTAATGTTGGTTTATTGCTATTATTGTCTTGCTGTTTCATTCAAATAAGAATTATTTCTGATGTAAACAAAACTTGATATAAGAAATGAGAAAATATACTAAACTTTGCACTGAAAGATTTTAAAAATATGGTCACATGATTTAACTCATTGCCACCTATTTTTCAACTTTTCCACCTTTTAACCTTAGACATCAGCATTTAGAAAAAATGCTATTACCTCACAGAGGTATTTTTAAATCCTATGATAAAAAAAATCCATGCAGTAAGAACTCAAACAAATGTACTGCTTCCAGAAGGTAGGTTCTAATTTATTCCCTCATTTCTATTTTCCACAACCTTACTTACTCTTTTGGTTTCTCATCTAAGGGATTTCAAATGAAATCATCTGTTTAATAAGCCTCTAGGGAAACCTAAGAGCATCTTCCCCATTTAATCTACAGTTCCAAAGATTAAATTAAATGCTGACAAAGACCTTCTTGCTGTACTTCTCCTTTGTGGTGCTGAAACATGGCCACGAGACTCATTTTCTGAATGCTCCTCTCCAAGGGCATCCACAGCAGTGCTGTGCAGAGGATGATCTATAAAGAACAGAAAATAAGCTGTGTGACAGTGATTCCCACCTGCCCAGGCAAGCCAGTGCTGCCTGACATTAAGCACTTTGTTTGAATACTTGTGTCTTACTCACTAATACAAAGGAAGTATTGTTGAAAGTATTATTTGAGGATATATAGAGTGAAAAACTTCATGGCTTCTATACTCACCCACCTGCTAGATCTTGGTCTGCTAGAACCCAGACTAAAGGTGCAGATAAACTCATCAATCTTCTACACATTTCAACAACTCATTTCTAAATGTTATCTATTTTTAATGGGAATTTTTAGCTGACATTGGATGCTGGAAGAATCACTGAATCACAGTGTCAGGGGTTGGAAGGGAGCTAGAAGATCATCCAGTCCAACCTCCCTGCCAGAGCAGGGGCACCTAGACCAAGTCACCCAGGAACAGATCCAGGGGGGGCTGGAATGTCT
>JAOEGS010020056.1:18559-39707 GCA_025447755.1 Corythornis vintsioides
TCTGGAACAGGCTGCCCAGGGAGGTTGTGGAGTCTTCTTCTCTGGAGACACTTAAGAGCTGCCTGGATCTGTTCCTGTGTGTCTTGGTCTAGGTGATCCTGCTCTGGCGGGGGGGTTGGACTAGATGATCTTTCTAGGTCCCTTCCAACCCCTAACATTCTGTGATTCTGTAATTCTGTGTATGTGAAGCTCGCCTGGCAGTGCAGGACTGGGGTTGACCACGGGGTGGTGTGTCACTACAGCCGGTTCCTCACTGCTGCCGAAAAAACTTTGTCCTTGGGTGAGTGATGGGTGCAAGCCCTGTAAAACAGAGATGGCCAACTCCTCTTCCATTTGCACCAGAGGTCTAGCAATTATTACCATTAGCTTGGAGTGCGTCAGGACAACAGAGGATGAAGTATCCTCTGCTTTGCACAGTTGATTTAGGAAATGCCCTAAAAGATTGTATTTCCTTCCAGATTATCTACTGAAACTGGTATATTTATGTGCTGTGTACATTCAGTGTAAAATTGGTGTTCTTGAAATATGAGAATTATTTCTATGGCCTTGAATACTATGAGCAGTTTATTATCTTGAATGCTTTTGACATTACTCTCAGGAAATCTGAACTAGCCAGAGGAAAAGTTAAGTAAAAAAACCCTTGAAAAATGTTTATTTCCTTTATTACCACACGTTACAAAGAAATAAACGTTTTGAAAACTACAGGGAACAATTAAAGTTACTGGAGTGGATCCAGTTACACATTTTCAAAGGAAAGGCAAAATTATAAATTGCTCTGGCAATCCAGTGGGATGTGGAGCATCAAATGATATGTGTTCGGGTATTAATTGATGAACAGATGGTAAGTCACTATTAATCAAAAGTGGTTATGTTTGGTTTGGTTTTTTTTATCTGGAGCATAGATCGTTCTCTTCCTTGTTTCTTTGTAAATTATCATATCAGTATTTAATCTGATGTTCTCTAAGTGCTGTAATTTAATACCTGAGATGAGGTAAAAAACTTTAAAATAATTTATATATAGCACACATATATACTTTGAAACCAACAGTGAAGAGCACAAACAAGCCCTCCTAATGCGATGGAAGGGACGGGGACAGCTTGATGCAAGCTAAATTCCAACTTTATTAGGCTGCAACAAACTTATTTATACTCCAGCTGCGAATCCAGGCACGTGATCAGGCTCCTTTACAACTAAGTTGATTGTCTGCTAACTCCCGTTCACGCGTACTCATCTTTATCTTGATTGGTTTACCTAAAACGCCGCCATTTACATAGTTATGTCCCTGAAGGCGTCATCCTTATGACTCCTAGCTAAGTTTACCTGTTTTAGCCCAAACCACATAGTAATTTTCCACAGTTCATGCACCCCAGACTCAGATACAACTGTGCTGTGTCCGAGGCACATGTTCCCACACCCTCCCTTTTATCCCTTTCCCATCACATATTTTCCTTTAAAGAAAAAATGAAATAAAATAGAAAATCTGACCGCAGTCATGAAACACACAAACTAATTGCAGGTCAGCAGAATTCGTTGTTACTCGATGTAATTTAGCAATTCATTTAAGCAATGTTTGAAAAGTCTGTGAAACTTCTAGACATACATTTTCTGAGCCTCCAAGTACCCAGAGGCACTTACCACCTAACCCAGGGCCATTTACTATTCTTAGATGTAGGCATGTAAGTACAAATTAAAGTTAATGAAATTAATTTAATTAACAGATGAAATTAATGAAGGCTTAAAAGGCTTAGTACCTGGCATATTTTTTTTTCCCATGCCTCCTGAGTTCTGGGCAAAATATTGCTTTTAGCAGATGGATCAAGCAGAAATGGTCTAATCAAAGCTTCAACGGCAAATTTCACCCCACTCTGCTCCTCCAGGGGATAATGTTTTCCTCATCCTTCAGTGTAGTTGTGCTCACTGTTTATCAATGTGGCTACTGATTTACTGCTCTGTGTGTGCAGCTCATAAACAAGGGAGGAGGAGAACATGAAGCAGGACTGCTCCACAGGCACTCAGGTGACCAGTGTACAACTCAGACTCTCCAAAGGCATCACCTACACTCCAGCTTCAGAGCTTCAGCTCCACATGTAGCTTAGGGTGCTTAAGGTAACTTCCTCCTTACAACAGATCAGCCTTTTAGCCTACCATTTGGCCCAGGACCTTTGACTTCCATAGTATATACCTTTATCTCCTTTGGTGCACGTCTTGCCATCCTCCTCCCGGGTAAAGCCTTCATGACACTCACACCTGTAGCTGCCCATGGTGTTGACACAGATCTGAGAGCACAGTGTCCCATTGCTCGTGGCACACTCATCTATGTCTGGAAAGAAGCAAAAATGTCAAAATGTCCTAAAGCTGGAGGTTTCAGATCTCAAATGCAATAGAAGTCTTACTTTATTGCTACCAGAAAGTTTTGTGATTAAATAAATGAGCAATTGCAGCACTGCTGGTGCTTTGGGCTGGAACTCTGTACAAACTACACTATTATTATTAACATATATGGCTTTTTTTATGGTGAACATCCCTTGACCCCTTCTTTGCATTGAAAAGTTCACAAGCCAAACTTGTTATTGCAAACCTTGGTACTCTGGCACAGCAAACCACTCAGGGCAGGGCAGGGCTAGCCACACAAGGACCACATGTAAATGATCAGTCCTGAATTAGATAATGACTGGCTGTATCAAATTCCAGTGATTCCTTTTCATAATTAGGCCCAGTTATAGTGCTTTGAAAGTTACTGTTACAACCATGTCCTGTGTCTCAGGGCAAACCCCCAAATGCGGCTCAAAGCCTGCAAAAGGTAATAATAAAATGTGTAATTTGCACTTTACATCACAGGACAACACATCACAGTATTTGGGTGTATATGTTTCATTTTAAATACCACCTCTAATAATTTTAGGAGGGAGCAGGATACAACATTAACCAGAGATAGATGAGCTCAACTTGCACTTCTACTCACCCAGGCAGTAAGGCTTCAGTCTGTTCCTGTGTCTCTCCCTATCATAGCGGTACCCAGGGTAGCAGGTGCATAACACTCGCCCAAAGTTATCTGTGCATTGCTGTTCACAGGGAGCTTCAGCACAGACATCATAGTCTAGAGAGAGAAAAACATGATTAGGAAAACTACTAATGGCAGTAGCTCGATGATACCTCAACAGAAAATATTGGACCTCTCTGTGGAGTCTCCTTCTCTGGTTTGACCTCTCTGTGGAGTCTCCTTCTCTGGAGATTTTCAAGACTTGCCTGGACGTGTTCCTCTGTGACCTGGGTTAGTTGATATTTAGATGATATGACCCTGCCTGGCAGGGGGGTTGAACTCGAAGATCTCCAAGGTCCCTTTCAACCCCTAATACTCTGTGATTCTTGAATTAAGCAAGGGTTATTTTCCTAGGTTTCAGAATTTAAGAATCTTCTCACACAAATATTAAATTACCTCTTTTTTTTTTTCTATTTTATTCCATGATTTTTTAAGCACTACTATGAAGAACATGCAGATTGCCATGAAACTATGATTATGCAGAATACTGTGAAACACTGTGAGGCTAACTGCCAAATCCAGGCAGAAAGTAGATCATAAACAAATTAAAATTAGACCATATTGCTCTCTATGACTAATTGAAAGGAGGTTACAGTGACATGGGTGTTAGTCTCTTCTCCCAAGTGACCAGTGATAGGACAAGAGGGAATAGGCTTAAGTTGCACCAAGAGAGCTTTAGATTGGAGATGAAGAAAAATTCATTTACTGAAAGGTTTGTGAAGCATTGGACAGGCTGCCCAGAGAGTTGGTGGAGTCCCCATCCTTGAAGGCATTCAAAAAACATGTAGACATGGCACTTGGAGACATGGTTTAGTGGTTATTATAACATTGGGTTGATGGTTGGACTTGAGGTCTTTTCTGACCTTAATGATTTTTTTATTCTATTCTATGATAAAATCACACAGGAATCGTCCAAACCCAGTTATAAGCCTTCTAAGCAAAGAACATGGTTACAAAACCACCATCACTCTTAATAATAGCAATGTGCAGATTATGGTATGTTAAGTTGCTGGTTGTGCTTCTCAGTGAATTCTCAAAAGACTGAAGTCCCTGGCTGAAACTCAGAGCACAGTGAATCTGTTTCTTATTTCTCTTTTATTTAGCATCAATGCTGAACTTCAGGGAATGAACATCAGAGAAAAACAGGGTCTGACTCACACCCTGCCCTACCAAGGGCTACTAGATTTGGCCCCTGGTCTCAGGGTGGTGGCAGGGCTGAGGGGATACAGACAGACCCTGGCCATGGGTATAAAAGCACCATGGATAACATTTGCCAGGAGAAGGCAGGAGCAAGATCTAAACCACTTCAGGTAAACCCTACTGAAGGTGACGGTTTATGCCAAAGCACGTGGCAGTTTCTGTGGTCATTTCAGAGGAAAATGATCTCACACATAGTGTACATGTGGTTGTCAATGTGACAACCCACAGTGTGGGTTTTTCCCAACAGTGTGCTATTTTTCCATATACACAGTATAAACCTCATTATTATTAAACCTCAACTCATTATTGACTCACACTAATGACTAGTGGACATCTATGGGTATGATGATTTTTCCAAACAATTAAAATTAACTAATAGTTGGCAAAGCAAGTGAAACTACATTTGCTGTAACACGCACATACATCACATGAATAGTGTGAGTAAAAGTGACTTTTACTCTGGGAGTAAAAGTGACAGTGTGCCAAGGTATAGAAAAGCACTGAATGAGATTTAACAAATTGCTCTATGTCACACCAGAGCTCCTTAGACCAAACAAAACTGTTGTAATCGTGCCAAGCATCTCTTCCCTTGTGAATGTTACCTTTTGCATAGTTGGCATTCTCTTTCTCTCTTGCTTCATGGTGGTGTTGATTGTAACTCTCAAAGTGTGCCCACAGTGCTTTGGAGGTGAAAGCACTGCCAGGACCCTCAGCAGTAGACAGGGTTGAAGCTGTATGTAGAAATCCCTGAGGGATGGAGATGTCTCACTATGCACTCTATTCCCAAGATTCAATTTCTGTCCAGGTAAAAATCTTTTTACTCATATCTAATCCAAAATTTCATTATAGCCATTTAAGGCCATTATTTTTGTCCCTTTCTTGGTCAAGAAGAATGGTTTATTTTCCCCCTTGCAGAAAGTTTTCACATACCTAAAAACTGTTATCACATCTCTCCTCAGCCTTAGACTAAACAATGCAAGATCTTTTAAATTGTCTTTCTTTTGCGTATTTTATGTGAATGGTCTGTAAATATGGTTTTCACATCCACCTTAGAAGAGCTCCATCAAGAGCATTGCTTCATTTACGTTAATAGAAAGCAAGGGGAGGTTCCAGGCAGTGGAACTTTCCCTTCTGCTGGTTCCCATATAGTCAACCCAAATCACACAATGGCTGTGGGCCAGTCTCACATCACAGAGCTGTGCATTCCCAGGGCTTCAGCTCAGGTAGCACAAGTCCCTCGAGAACAGGTCTTTATGATTGGGATGACACTGGGCAAAAGCTGCTGCACCACCTCCAAGTGCTCTGCAGAACCAAGGATGCACACACCTGTCCATGTTCAAGCCCCTTGTTTGCCAGCTCAGCCTAGGAATGTGATTTGAGGATGAATCAAAGCCACACAGTGAGGACTGGGTTGTTACAGACTATAGGAAAATACAAAAACCTGAAGAAGAATAACAAACGTCTCTACATATATTTCAATTACCTTGGGAATGAGAATGCAGATAGAAAAGTTGTACCATGAAAATTTCTGAAATAGCTTTAGTGAGGAAACAGCAGATCTGATTAGTGTTTGCTTGTCATAGAGTATTTTGCTCTGAATTAACCCACAGCCAAGAAACTGAAGTAACAAAGCAGAGGTAGGGAAGGTGTTTTCCAAAAGCAGCTGTTGCACAGTACATCTGTCCCCGCTTTACACTTGGTAACACCATGAGACAGAACCTGGCTGAAGCTGTGAGTCTCCAAAGCAAAGAAGGATATTGTTCAGGAGAAAGGGTGAGAAGCTCTTTTTTGACCTGTTTAACTGGTCAGGTGGAGCAGGAACAGATGCTACAGGGGGAATTCAACACACAAAGCATTTGTTCCTTGATGTTTCCTGAGGACCATTGCTCCTTGCTTATGCAGCTGAAGCCCACAGTGAGAAGGTGAGTCAAAAGCAAATGAAATGCAGAGTCTGGGGACATGGACTCATCCTGGATGGCACTGATTTCTGTTGCTTTTCAAAGGCAGATGAGAATTAACAGGACAGAAATCAAAGATGGACATGGATAGCACACAACCCTCTGGGAAAGATTCTAAGTAACAGCTGTCCATGAAGGAGATGAGTGTCTCCCTGAAGCATCTGTAAGAGGGTGGACAAGGGAGAGTCTATCCCTCTCACAACCCTCCTCCCTGCAGCTACTGCTAAATCATGGAGAAGACAGGGCTGGAACTACTTCTCATATCTTTGACATGCCAGGACTGGATTAAAAGGTGCAGATGTGCTCTAATATACTCACATCTGTAGTGTATTTATGTGCCTGTGTCAAGATATGCATTGCATACAGCTGTTCTGTCAAAATTATGCCAAAACAATGTGCGAAGAGCCAAATGATGTCCTGTAACAGAGTAAGTGAAATAAGTGCTTCACTGAATCATGTTTCTTATCCCTACACCAGCAGCCCAAGATAATCTCAGATGTTATTGCTGTGGCCTCTAGACTTAAAGGCAAAATACTGATTGAGCTGAAAAAGAGGGGATGGACATATAAATAGAATCCACAGCCTGCAGTGAAATTCAACTAGTGGAAGAAACTCTCAAGTTCCTGAGATGCAGCTAATAGACAATGGGTACGTAATAACAGCTGCTTTCATAATCACCTGAAACCTCCAGACATTAAATATAGAAGTCTAAACTAATACATTACCATGGGTCTAATTTTATTTTTGCTCCTATTACTTCTTCTGTTATATCCATTATATTTAGTGAATAGCCAGTGTATAAAACTGTTGCAATCCACAGGAAAGCTGGATGTCAAACTGTAGAGTCCTGGCTTCTTTCCACCCCAAAAAGATTCAGGGATTCTGACTCCTACACACAAACACATTTTGTACAACACATCACAACATCCTCATTCAGGTGCCCGTCTTGCACTGGAGCCTTCAGCTCATGCCATACACACCTAGAATAAAAACACTGCAAAACTATAGGTTGAGGAACTCCTTGTGAGCACTGATTGCACCCAAACCCTACCGAGATGCCTGGGGCTTGGGATTTAACAGTGAGCTGTTTCTTCATAAGGAATCAGAAGATGCATAATTTTACACTATTTCTGTTTTGAGAAGATATAGGGGTTGGCTTTTATTGTTTGCATTTTGTTTGTTTGCTTTGGATGTTTGTTTTTTTTTTGTTGGTTATGGGTGTTTTCTTGTTGCTTTGTTTGTTTGTTTGTTTGTTTTTCTTCTGCAACAATGTTCTACTATTTCCAGGCAGCAGCAAAGAAGTTATAAAAAAGAAGGGCAGCAGGATTAGAGTTTGGATTATAATCCCTGTTGTCTGGAGATTATAACTCAAAAATCATCTGACTCTCTTTGGTATGCTAATTTGTCACTTTTCATTTCAAAACATCCCCATCCCAAACTGGGAAAACTTTCAGGTCAGCTCAAGGCTTTCCATATGTCATCAAGAAGAAGGATGTGTTACCATAACCAACTTTTAATCTGCTTTTTGTAAAAAACATGCTTTGTTGGCTTGTTGCGTTTGGTCATTTGCTTCTGCCTGACAGTTTCTCTGCTCATGTAACTTCAAATCCAATTTCATCCCAATAGGGCAAAGCAGTGCAAGTGATTGAATATTCTACATCACTATTGCTCACATGAAACCATTGGCTGGGTAGACCCTAGAGACTCCCTGAGGATTAAGGCAGGCAGAACTCAGACTTTTTCCTGAAATTTTATTGCAGCAAACTGAGCTTTGGGACCCCCCATGCTGCCTTTGCAAAGCGTATGGGCAGCTCCCCTCTGCCAGGAGTGAATCGTTCACTTTTCACTACTGCATGAAATACCACAAGTAATTCTTGTTTCCCTCTACCCATGGTGGTAAGGAAGCCCTGATGACAACCAGGGGGCATGGAGTAAGAGGGGACACTGTTTGGAAATGCTCTTCCCTTGCTAATTTCTTCAGGAAATTAATAACTAAATTCAGGCAGGACTAACCTTGTCACCCACTTCCCAGGCACTTACAAACCAAACTGTCTATGCCAGAGCCAAAAGTTACATTAATAAAGTAATTAGCCAGAAAAGATGTGCTCCTGAGTTCACAGAGAACTCCCATATACCCAGCCAAGAGCATAATGTGTCCCTCTGTTTGCAGCAGGTTATGGTACAAGATTTGTGCAGCCACATGTACTTAGGTGAGAATTAAGGCTTGTCATACTAAGTGAAACTTTTGGAAGATACAGATATTTTTATTTTCCCAACAGTTGCTTGGAAACAGTTCCCCCTCTGACACAGGAGATACAATCAAGCCTGTGTTTATGTCAGGATGGTCATCCAAATTGGCAGTGTGGAGAACAGAGTAAATAGGGAAAAACAAATGCATGGGGACATGAGGGGTAAGAACAGTAAAATCACATACCTTCAGGGATGCACTGTCCAAGAACAAACTTATAACCCTTACAGCATTTTTTCCTGAAAAACAATAAAATAGATAAATGAATAAATATATTCTATAGAGGTTGATGCTGGCTGTAGAAGCAGTCATGGGTAGCTCATAGGTGTGATGTACCGAACAAGATGAGAATCCTGACCTTTGCAGTCGGAGGTATTTAATCATTAAAGAGCACCACATGGAAACCTACCACTCACTCCATGAGGCATTTTAAATGACAGCATGGCCAGCCACCTCAGGAGCCCAGGTCTGAGTACCCCATCACACTCAACATCCCAAGTAGTTTCTGAAAACCCTGCTCCCGTGTGCTGAAAGGATGCACACCTCAGTGCTGTCCATATACACAACTCAGGTCATGATTTTCATCATATGGTGAAGGGAGTTTTTAAACATAGGTCATTAGAATGTAAACTTGCAGAAAGGGGTAAATCTCAGTGAGGACTACACACAAGATAAATGTTATCAGTCATTTATCATCTTTTAATTAACTTGGAAGGTGATAAGTGAAATATATTGAGTATTTCAACTGCAACAAGGGAGACTATCTTATCTTGGCAGTGGGGAGACGAAACTGAAGAATCAACAGAATCAGATACTTGTGCCTATGATATGAACAAAGCCTGAGCACTGAGAAATTGTTTCTTGCACACTGGCCTGTAATAACATTTAGGCATTCAGTTATATCTGTTTGTTTTCTTTCTAGGTAGCAAACTACATAAAATCACCAGGACTCTTGGCAGTGCTAAGGAGCCTTTATAAACAGCTGTGTCCCTTACCACTCTGAGAGCTACTCACTGCATGAACCTGGTGACCTTCAAAGGGTCTCATATTGGTGGCTTACCAGGACTGCCACAAGAGGAGCAAACTCTGTGTGCTATTTTATCAAGTTTACATAAGACTGAGGGGGAAAAAAAGCAAAACAGTATTTTACAAATTCACCGTTTTTCATGCCTTCTGGCCATGTTGAAATATCTGCAAAACTGGGAAACCATCCATTTGGTCTTATCCTTTAATTCAATAATTGACGCAGAAGAGTGCTAAAGCCATGACAGTCAATGACACAACACTTTCCAACACACAGTCATCACAAATCATTATGTGGAACTTAAATCAACTATCATTTGCAACTGACCACTTAAAACAAACAATGCATTACTTCAAACTATGTAAAAGCAAACTTTGGCTCCATATTTTACCCTCTTCCAAAGATTAGCTGGAATATAAATTATGCTTAATGAAGGTTGAACATCTGAGGAGGAAGCCTTGCTTTGTTATGCAAACAGTGGTCCCTCATTAGACTTTTCTCCAAACACTGCTGTGAAGTTTTATCTACAAGACAAACAAATGCAGGAGGAATGAGTTCAAAGGTGCACTGGGGAGCCTGTTCATGTGCTCCAAGCCTTGCTGATGGCTTTCCAAGTGCACATTAATCTCCTCCTGTCTGTGGAAGAAGGAAGGATGATAAAGTCTTGCTTATAGCTGCTCTTCAGAGGAAGATACAGCCTGCCTCCAGAGAGGGCTGGGAGATGGGAAAGGAAAGGAGGGCATTGCTGCCATGAGAGGTTAACCTGTGGGGTTTTGCCAGCCAGAACTAACCGGAAAGAGGGACTAGCAGCTTCCATAATTTCTACTGTTCTTCCTGGAATTCCCATTTTTAGGCTTAGCACTCTTAGGACTCCTACCCTTGGCTTGTGGCAGCAGATGCAGACATTGGCCAGCACTGCCTGCTGCTGGGTAAGGGCTTACCTGCTGGGAGCCTAGCAGGAGCTGCCTCTCTCACACAGAGTCACAGACTGGTGGGGTTTGGAAGAGATCTCTCTGGAGATCATCTGGTCCAACACCCCTGTCAAAGCAAGGTCACCCAGAGTAAGGTGCCCAGAATGGCTTCCAGGAAGGTTTGGAATCTCTATGGAGAAGGAGACTCCATAACATTTCTAGTCATCTTGGGCCAAGCTCCTCTCAGTTTGGCCAGCAATGACCTGTTGGCTTTCTTGTGGCTAAAATGTTGCTTTATCTGCCTTCCTGGACTCTGCAGACTACAAAACTAGTAGCTCTGATCAAATCTCTCTCCCACAGACACACACTGAGAAACCACCACATGCTGAGCTACATCCATTAAATACTGCCCTGGCATCCTGAAGCAAGCAGAGCCTTGTGTAGCCTCACCAGGGGTTGCTCCATTTAAAACAACTGGAAAATTGTGTGGCCTTGGCAGATATTCAAGGCCTTGCTGAAATCTGTCTCTTCAATGGCTTCTTGTAGCAATGAGTTCCACAAAGGGATAAGAGTTTTCTGAGAAATCATTTCCTTGTCTTCAGTCTCCCTTTCAAATTCAGTTAGATTTTCCGCGGGTTTACTGGTAAGGAGATTTGGAAATATTTTTGGAAGAAGTGGTTTAGAGGAGGGATGCCCTTCTTTCAGGATTACACTCCAGAAACCCCTTCTTCATGATATTCATTCCCTAATTCAAGGTTACAAATCTCTGTCTTAAGGCAGCCTGCCCTCAACAGCAAGCATCAGATATCAGCACGATTTTGCCAGGGAAACTGCTGCCTTAGGGTTTATACATAGAAAATGCAATACAACAATACCTGTTGCTCTGAACACTTTGTTGCAACCCTGGGATTTCTGCATGCTTTAGCTTTTCACATTCTTAAAGAGAAATCTGTCAAAATGATGGACACGTGAGTTGATGATTAGCAAAGGCATTTTAATAGCAATGCTAATTTTCAGACATCCAGCTCCAGGTTGATATGTCTAATATATGTTGCACAGCAGCAATCTTGTTATACATAATGAGAGGTAAGAGAGGGTCCCCACTGATAATATTAGTTACTGAATAACTTTCAGTGAGGTGGTTACTATGCAGCTGTACATGTGAGCATGCATCAAAAGCAAATAATACTATGTGAGAAGATCTAACACTAGAATATGGATCTGTGGGGAAATTGATTCATTAACTTTAAATCTGGTTTCCAAAAGGAGAAGCTTCCATCAGTCTTTTCTCTTGCAGCTTTTAACTTACTTCAACTATTAAAAATACATTGACTTCTGACTCTCATGCAGTCTTCACTCAGAAACATGCACAAGCCCAAATCTGCTAAGGGTTTCAGACACCATGATTTTGGTTGCTGCAATGTCTAGCTTTTGTGTTACATATAAGAAGTTCCATAGTGATAGGGACTCTGTCAAAGCAAAGTCACCCTTCTGATCTGACAGGTAGCTGTAGGAGAATCAGGGAAGTGTTGAGCTACTCTCCTCTGGAGGCTGAGAGCTCCTGAAACACTGAATGTTAGAAGATGCATGTTAGGATCATACCTTTGATACCAATAAACACTTCCATGACTAGGTAAGCAGTGGATCTGCCTTTGTGGCAGGCTTTTGTGGCCCATCTTCCTGCAGACTGAGAATAGAGATGAGCTTTCCAGGAGCACCCTCTTGTCCTATTTGCCTGCAGGTCCCCTCTGTCCCTGATGCACACCAGTGCACTAGTACAGCAACCCTCACCCCATCTTGCAAAGCAGTAGCTGCTTGATAGCATCACCCCAGACAGGCAGGACGAAAGGCAAGATGCAAGGAATGTGATTTAATTAAGCCACGACTATATTAAGTTAGCTTATCTGGCAGCTATCAGCAGTAACTCATACAGCGTGGACCACTTTTTTTTTCCCCATAATTGTTTCCACCTGGTGCAGAGCTGGCATCACCCCCAGCACACCTCCAGATCTGCACCAGGCCAACATAGCTGGTGGCAGTGCCAGAGAGACCAGGGGATGCTGAACCAAGAAAATACTTCAGTATGAGAGGGAAGGGAGCGATTCAGGACCCTGAAATGCTTTGGAAACATAAACAATAACAGGATAAACATTTAAAGTGATAGTTAACCTGCATATGCCTGTAGTAACAGTTGGGCTGCTTGATTCGTTATTGAGCTTTTGGTTAACTTCAGCAGAGACAACTCTAAAACTTTCATGACAATGTTGTGTTGAAAAAGATACATGATGGCCATTTAATGACTGAAAAAAAAAGGGAAGGCAAAACGGAATTATAATGGGACAGAAAAAAAAACATTTTATGCTGGTTTCAGGTGAACATAAGATGTTAAGTAGACCCTTGCTGAAAATGTCAAAATTTAGAAATGGAAGGGTCTGCTTTAGGAAATACTTGCCTCATAGGAGCAAAGCAGACACAGAAATCCCTATACTGAGTGAGGAAGTAAGTTCTTAGGATAAAATATTACCCTTACTTTATCCCTACAACACTGGGGTTCACACAGTCAGCCTCCAGCGTGGCTCCAGCCAGAGACACACCGACTCCCATTCATCAGAATTAGGAGCACATAAAGGGACAGTTTCTATAGCTCACTGATGCCTGAGGTTGCTTCACTGGAAGATGCAGAAACTCCATAGGTGGTCAGGCAGGTCAAATCCCTCCCTTCTGATACACTATTTCTGACTCATGGATTTCAGTTCAGTTGCAGTTTAGGGGGCATAAGAGCTGCTTAACATTTTATGGGGGTTTACGTATACTCCTATGTTTGTGCTGGTAGAAAACAATGCTAACACAGTCAAGCAAATGTATTTAATGAAATACCTAATTTGCTACTAGGAAAACATAGGGGAAAAAAATATTCTAACCATAGTTCTTCAGACAACATAATAACATGAACTCAGAAGAACTTCTGCTTTATCTTGAAGACCTGATCAGCAAAAGTCAAGGCATGGCTCTGTTTAATTGCACAAAGGAGTCTTTGTTAGACTGACTCCTTCTTGTGCTTGCCCAGTGTTTCTTTTTGATTACCCTGACTTTGAGAAATACATAGTGCAGCAAAAAATGCAAATTTAAAATACAGACATTAACTTACAAAAAACAATTAGACAGCTATAAAAAAAACAAGCCAACAAGGTACATTTGAAAAAGAAACCCAAACAACACAAAAAAACCCACAACAAAATAACAAACAAAAAAAAACGAAAACAAACCCACATTTTTTCTCACATTCTATATAAAATCCAAAGAAGGGACATAGGTCTGTCTGCCAAAGCATGCACAGACAAAACCCATCTGCAGCACAAGTGTATTAAGGAAGCAGCTAAGTAGCTGTGCACAGTTTCGCTGTAATTCACATGGATAGATTTATGGCAACATGGTGTAAAACTGAAGCAATGCACTTTAGTTTTGTTTGCCTTTCCATGGATTACATACCGAAATCTTGAGTAAGAGAGGATAGCCTCCCTGTAGACACTTGCTCAGCATACACTTTGCCATGATTTCCAGACAGTCCTTTTTCACAGTTTTGTTAAGAGATAATTTATGCTCATTTTGGGTGTTACCCAAGGTCCAAGGTCAACCCAAGCCATTCCAGTCACTGTTCCAGCTGAGAGTGAATAACACTGGTATGGTGATGTCTTCCACTGCCTAGTAAATGCTGCAGAACCTATGACTGCTGTTTGTATATGTGCTCTTTTTTATTTCTCTTACTGACTGAATAAAGCAGGGTTTGCGTCAACAACCACAAAGACAAACCTTCACCACTAAAGCTGAAACTCAGACATCTGACAGAAATCACCACAACTTATTAGCTGATTTTCCTAAAAGTCAGAGTTTCAGTGAATAATGTGTTTCCTGAGTCTAAGCCATGTTTCTTGTCAGCTACTTAAGTCAAATTTATCCACATATATTTTTTTCTTTTTCTTAGAAAAAAAAATTAAAAGAAGTCTATCTTCTATTTTGCTCTGCTCTGGTTATTAAGACAGATACCAGAGATGAAATCCCATTCCAGTTATTAGTAATGGGAAGGTTTTGATAAGATTCACAGTTCCTGGGCTCCTCTTCCATGAACACAAGCCAACAACCATCCTCCCCCTGGCAAAAGCCACATACCTTTGTTGACTCTGGGGAACCATGCCAGCGCTTACCCAGGGAGGATCTGGCTGATGCTCTTGAAAGCTCTCACACACACTCTTTGGCTACCTCTTTCAGTAATGTATTCTTAACTGACTCCTCTTCTACTTGAAGTAATGTTTCATGTCATATTTTTTTTATGGTCAAACAAGAGTTTTATGACTCTGTAGTATGTGGTTCCTTCCTCTCAGAAAGGACCTTCCAAACTCATGCAGTGGTTTGTGGCCCCTGCAAAGCATGGTATTTGTGAATGCATGAAGGTCATGACTATATAAAGGAAAGAAAGAAAATAGGACTTTAAGGGATGAAAGAAACCCTCCACCCTGTGTGGGTATTGGTAGGGCTTGGAGTTACGATAGGCACTGACCTGCACAAAACTGGAGAACATGTAAAACACAAAACTTCACAGGTCTGGGGATTTTAGCCATCAGAATTGCATGTCCTTTTTGTAGCAGTCCCTAGGCCTCTGTTCTCCACTGACATAGAGGAGGACATTTCACCATGATGGGGTTTCTGGTTTTGTTTAAGTAAATCAGATGAGATGATGTTCAGTGGAGGTGTTCAAAGAAAATCTCTGGAGACCACTTCCCCAACACTTTCCCCTGTGTCAGCAGAACAGCAGTCCCAGGAGACCATCACTTTTGGACTATTTTAGGAGTTTTGGGATGCAGAGAAAGGGATTGATATGAAAACCCTGCAGGCACCCTCACAAGGAAAAATGAGCTCATGACATTCTGCTTGCTGCAGAAAGAAGTGGCAATTAGAACTCAGCGTTTTGGGTCTCTTCTGGGCAGAATATAGACTTATAGAAATGTTTTCTGTGATCCTTCCTTCTGGTAAGCAATTGACGAGAAAGATCATATTGAGATTTCCATGTGAACCATACAGACTAGGGCTTCACATATTTGAGGAAGCCATAACACAGCCAGAAACAACACTGCTCTTTGTCTGTCCCTATCCCAGCCATAGCCTTGGTCTTGCAAACATGGCAACGAAACACAGAAGAATCAGCATTTTTTTACTGTAGCACAGAACAGCCAGCAGCACTGGGAATCATCAGTGCCTGTATCTCACTTAGCACACTGATGTCCAGAAATCCAAGAAAAAAAATCTTCCTGTGGATATTCTCTAAGCAAAGAAGGAAAATGTCATAAGGACAGTATTACACAATTTCAAAAAGCTAATTACCCCTACTGCCACTGGAAAAGCAATTTTTTAGATATTTTACACGCACATGAACATCATCCTCAAAATCACATCTGTGTTTCCTTCAGTGATGGAGTGTACTTTCTTCCCCTCTTTCTTGGATTTTCATTGTACTTTGGTGGTTTAATTCTTAATGCAAGGGAAAGATCATGTGGATTATCATGAGACAGCATGTCAAAAATAGCAGAATGGTTATGTAAAAGACATTTGACCATTTTCATCTGCTTAAACTCTGTTTTATATACATGCTGTCAGATTTCTCTTAGTCTTTTCTCTTACATATTTATTTCTTTTTCTGGCATTGTACCAAGAAAATGATTTTGTTTAGTTTTGCAGGTGAAGCTGGCATGGATTTTGAAGAATCTAATTAATGTTTGACAGGTGTGAAATTTGAGGGGAAGAAAAAAAAAAAGGAGTTTTGTACAAAGATAGCACTGTTTGGCTTTAGCACATAGTCTAATGAACTGGTAAAGTGTAATGCATCCTCATAAATACATAGTCATTTCTAAGAACAAGTAGCTTTCTACATCTCAATTGAAATGATCCAAGATAGAGCCCATGTTTAAAAATAACTCATCACTTTGAGATTTAAAGCACAAAAAGTGAGCAGAGGTATTTTTTTCCACCACCTCTGACTTCCAACTAGAGGACTGAAAGCCAAATTTCCTTCCAAGCCAATAAATAGTATGTCTTGTTGACAGCACACATTCAGTTATTTATCTAACCCAAGGTGAGCCAGAGTCCAAGAGTAATCACAGCACATCTGTCCTGTCTCTTGGATTTTTTCAAACTTCCGTGACGCTTCATTTTGTAGGTCCAATTTCCTACCAAATATCTATGTAAGATAGAGAGTAATAAATTCCATTTCAGGATGGAAGGCAGAGCCAGAGTAGTGCTGCAAGGAGCCACGCTTACTCTCTGGCTGCTGTGATAGTACTCAGTCACTGGAATCAAACAGCAATAAACTGCTGGCAAGCTCTTAGACTTACTGAATCCAGTCCAATCCAGCCCTGTTTATATAGCATCTTTTATCAACAATACCACAAAAATGCTGCATAAGCAATGTCTAATAAACTCATTTTGATAAACAATAAAAGGCAAGAGCCTTTTGCACATGCATGCAGAGAAAAACACATCAGAGAAACTATTCAAGGAAGTCAGATTTCTAAAGCTAGTTCTCTAAACAGGACATAAATACTGATTAATCTTCAAAAACAAGCTAATAACTTGCTCTCTACATTTGCTTAGGGGTGAGCTGCCCCACAATGGCCTGATCCCAATTCTGCAGATATCTCTGACAGTTTTTCTATGGACCCATGTTAGGCTGGGAACAGGCCCAGATCAAGACTCAGGATGATGGGTGAGCACATGCTCAGCTCTGAGGATGTGCTACAACTGGACTTTGTGAAAGAACAGTTTCAGACAATAACTTGTGGAATAAACTTAAAAAGGTCTGGCTGACATTTGTAATTGGAAACTGCTGCAAATCTCTTCCTGGTTTTGATGGATTTGGGGACATGCATCCTTGATCCTGTATATCCCCAAGGGCACATGGTCCATCTATACCCTAGACCATCCATCTACACCATAGACACAGATCTTTAATCCAGACATTTAACAGATTTTTTTAATTTGTGATGATTTTTGAGATTCAACTCTGAGAAGAAAGCAAACAAATAAATACAGACAGGCTAACACTTCTGATTTAAATTGTATAGAAGTGAGGAGTGCCATACACAAAGCCATCAGCTTTTAAGAAAGTCAAACAACATAAAAAATAATTTAAGAAAGGTGTAGCTCTAAGATCCTCATTCTTTATGCTGAGTATAGACATGTCCACATAATGCCTGGGTTTTCAGCACTGATCTGGAACTAACAGGCAGCATGAGGAAGGTATTTGCATTTGGATGCTCTGCCTCTCTGGTGTGAAAAGCTCATATTGAAAGGACAGGACACCATGTGTGGTGTGGAGGTTTGTGAATTGTCCCAGATTAATGGGAAACCAGGCATTCTCAATATACCATCTTCAGATGAGGGATATGGAATGGGTCCTGTCTTCAGAGCACATGCTTTTTAAGAGTACAAGAAGCATAGTGATCTAGTTTTATACATTATGAATCACAAAAGGGTTCTTAACAGTCACTTATACCTAAGGATTTTTATCATTCCAGTACCAGTTTAGAGTCCCACTGCTCCAGTGCAGACAAGGGAATTTTCAAGTCAAGTTTCTAGTCATCCTATAAGTAGCAGAAACAAGTCATGGGGAAAAAAACCCTACAAACATCATTTTAGAAAAATAGATTCACAGCATAATTGTGGTTACAAGGGACCTTTGGAAATCACATGATCCTCGTACACCTGACAGTAGAGTCAACAGCTCAGAGATACAGAGAGGTGAGTTTTGAATAACTTGAGGGATGGAGATTGCCTTACTTTTCTGTAACCCTCTTCTAGCGCTTAACCATTTCATTGTGCATTTCCCCCCTTTACTTCAAAAGTCCATGCTGGAGCTCATGGATCTTGTCTCATGTCCTTTTGCAGTGCACGTCTGCTGAAGATCTGGTTTTGTCTTCTCTGTAAGTCTTCACAAGGTAGTAGGAGACACCAATGAAATTTGCCCCTTAGCTTCCACAAGAATAAGCAAACAGCTCCCTTGGGCTCTTGAATATAATGTGCCCTAGCCCCTGAGCATCTCAGCTCCAGTTTGTTGATGTACAGAACTGTAACTAACCAAATTGAAATATATAATGAGCAGATATACTTTTAAAAATATGGAAGAAATAGGAAACAAACAAATAAACAAAGAGGAAAAAAAGTTGTTTGTTAAATTGCAATGTAATGGCAGCTTTGGTCCCCTCCTACTGTTTTTTCTTCCCTCATCATTCCATTTTCACAATAAAATTTGAAAAGGAGAAAAAGTAGTAAATCTTGAATTAAATACAAACAAAGCTGTTTGTCATGACAGTATTTTCAAACAAAAGAGTTGGCCAACTCTGATCACTATCTAAGCAACAAGATCAAGTAAAAATTATGCTTCTAATATATTTTCAACATCAATAGCAGCAATGGAATTAATTTCTTAATGTAAGTCCTTGGAAATCTCTATAAAGACACTAAAAATATATTATTTTAAGAGTGTTTCACTGATCCAGATGTTTCTCTCCTCTTTCACTCTTTTTATTGTTCCCAGAGAAGACCTCATAAAAGCTGAAATTGCTTATTAAGTATACAGACATAATGAATTGGACAACGAAAGAAATAATTCTTAACATAACATGTTCACAAGTCAGACCCATATTTACTGTCCACAGAGATGATAGCAAAATACTCTCTATATACAGAGCAGTCTCTATTAGGACAGAATCTGTCTCCATTAATTGCTTCCAGCATACAGAAAAAAAAATAAATTTAAAACTATGCAGTAGAAAAGTTTGTAGAATTAAGTAGTTATGATGTACCATGGCTGTGATGCCAAGGATTATTTTTAGAGCCACACATTTACAGGTTATTTGTTGCAGGGTAGGGTGGATGGAGTAAATCCTGAAACAATTCACTAAGCAGCCAAGCATCACTGGAAGGAACTGTTACTTATATGGTGTCACTAGAAGGCTTGGTATCTCTGACATGCAATGGTATCTGCGCTGCCTGTGTGGCTCATGCTAGTCAGCTTAGACTGCCGGCAGCAGATGATGGAAAGTTCATGAAACAGGTTTCCGATGTGGCAATTAGCTCTTCTGTTAAAAATGGAAGGACCAGGAACGCCATCCAGTCAATTAATGGACCGTGGTGATTGTAGCACGGGGCACGCCAGATAGGCAGTTACCTCTCAGTCAGTGCATCCCGCTCTTTAATTTGTGATGACATGAGGCCAGTTTCAAAAATAAGAAGCAAAACTGTTTTCTGAAACTTCCTTCCATTTCCCCACCGCACAGTGTCCCACACAGGGCTCAGCTTTCAAGGCAGACAGAGCCCGAAATTGGTGTCAATCGCCCATTAGCCAAGTACTAATTGCCATGCCCTAACCGAGCGAACCACAGCCTCAGCCACAGCCCCGCGGCAAGCCCATTTCCTACTGCCTCATTTAATGGGGCTGGCATTGCTGCTCTTCCTCTGTCCTCTCTGGCTGAAGATGGTTTTAGCTCTGAATAATATGCTGAATTCGAACACAAGACTTTTATGAGATGCTGAAATGCTATCAGGTTCACTCACCCCTCGTTTGACTCTGTGTACTTGCTATTTAGAACCATGCTCTGTCTGATAGTCTCTCCTTTAACGGCAGCCCACCTCACCTACTGCACCAAAAGTAGGGATAGGCTCTGCTACCAGGCATGTTGCCTGGACAGCCTGATAGTGCCAAGAGGCACTTTTCTTTGGCCAGCAATGAAACCCTGAGAGTGAAGGGGTGAAAATGAGTCAAATGAGGAGTGGACTCGCTGCAGGTCAGCCCTTGCTGCTGGGGCAGAGACCTAACAAAGAAACATTTGGTATGCACAGGAGAACTGAAGGGGAAGATCACAAACCCAAATGCAGACCCTCCCATGATCAAGTGACCAGTGACAACATGGTCCTGAGCTAGTGGGGATTACTTTTAATGAATGTATGGGGAGCTTCAAGGTGCTGCTTGATGCTGGAAAACAACCTCCAACTCATCTAAAACACATATTTCTTGGGAAATAAAAATTACACCATCAGGATCTGTCATCTTGCCAAGATTATACTGCCTGGGAGGAAAAAAAACCAGCTTTAGCTGGGTTAGCTCCTTAATCAGAAAAAGTAAGCCACACAACTCTGGCCCAGAACATTTCCATGTAAAGAAATAGAGCATATTGATTTTAGGCTATTGGCTCACTGCATAATGTTATTTTACTGGGTTTTGTTTGGTTTTGTTTTAATAGGATGGATATATATATAGTTGTAAAAAAATTATCCACAATGTTCAAAATGAATCCAATATTCATGTTGTGGTTTGAACTGGTGTGTACTGGGGTGTGCTCCCAGCCCACCACCATACTGTCCTTCAGTAGTAAGTGTATGTCCTCAGTGAGTAGATACCTGAGAAAATAATGTCCATCTGCAAAGCACTTTGGAACAAAGGTCTTTTACATATAGAAATTATTACCAACATGTACCTACTGGGTTCATGGACAGTCAGGTGGCCTAGCCAAAAGCACATTTAAACCTTTTGCATTATAGTGTGCTTTGTCTTGGGGAAATCACTTTGTTCTGGATTATTTAACTTCATCTAAAAGAAGAGAAATTCCATTCCTCAGTGGTCCTAATTTTTTCTCCTACAATTTTCCAAATTTACTGTTCTATTGAGGCCTTTTCAAAATAGCAAGAGATGTTTCTAGTTACTTTTTTTGAATTATTGA
>JAOEGS010020056.1:39807-50058 GCA_025447755.1 Corythornis vintsioides
TTCTTCCTTTCTGGCTTGCAGCATTGTTCAATTACCCTTGTATTAATTATACCTCATAATTGAAACAGGGTTGTTTTTTCAGATACTAGTGCCTGCAGGCACATGCAAAATTTATATTCCTACAACTGCTCCTAAAACAAATGCAAACTGGGGATGAGTCTGATGGAGCTGGTAGAGCAGTTTTAGTTAAAGGAAACAATTCAGAGCTGTGATCACCAGGGTGACTCCAGTGTTCAAGGTTTCCAAATGGGCTCAAAGTTTGGGCTCAGAAAACAACAACAACAAAAGGTGAGACCACAGTGAGATCAAAATAATCATTACTGATTTAATTACCTAGAATATGGGGTAGGATATATACAGGCAGTGCTGTTGTCTGGGGTTAATACCACACTTCAAAGAAACACACAGACATTTATTGGCTTCAGACCTTTCCAGCCTCCATTTGCAGGCACTCTTAAGAGTTCATCTGTGCAGGATCAGAACTTTTTATTCCATGAGATGCTGGTTTTCTTTATGAACATACCTCAGATTGCTTGATTTTATCAGGTTTCCCCTTCATCCTGGACAACGATCCTGTGCTCTAGCCAAGTCATGACATTCAGTTGTTTGCCATTTCAGGGTCTTTTCAACTCACTTGCAGACATTTGTTTTCTTCTAGCAATTGCATTTTGCTTTGTCTGCTTTATATCTGTGGACCATGATGAAGGCAAGAATCCTTTTGTGTGTCAGTTTTTTCATTCACTGCTGACCATGTGCTTGTTTACTACTGGGAACCTTTCTCTCCCATTGCCCTAGGTTTTTGGCATTTCTCTCACAATTTCACTTTTTTGTAAACTAATTATGGTGCATCTGGGCAATTTCCCTTTCTGAACAGCTCAGGCTGATGTTTCATGACAACATTTAGCATCACGTTTCTTGTTCTTGCTTTACCATTAGCATATTTACAGGTCAGTATAAACCATCTACTAAAGCAATGAAGATGATCAGAGGAATGGGACATCTCTCCTATGAAGTCAGGCTGAGAGAATTGTTCAGCCTGAAAAAGAGAAGCTCTGGGGCAGACCTCATAGAGGCCTTCCAGCACTTAAAAGGGTCCTGCAGGAAAGATGGGAGGGGCTTTTTATCAGGGACTGTAGAGAGGAGGAGTAACAGTTTTAAACTGAAGAGGGTAGATTTAGTTTCAATATTAAGAAGAAATTCTTCACTGTGAGGGTGATGAGACTCTGTAACAGGTTACCAAGTCAGATTGTGAATGCCTCATCCCTTGAAATGTTCAAGGTCAGTTTGGATGGGGATCTGAGCAACCTGGCCAAGTGGAAGGCACCCCTGCTCATGGCTGGGGGTTGGAACTACATGAACTTTAAGATTCCTTTTAGCTCAAACCATTTTTTGATTCTATGAAATGTTTCACTACTGTAATGCCTGCTGATACCTAGGAAATATGGGGAAGGCTGGATCCTCAGGGAGGGACCTGACTCTGCCTGCGCTGCCATCACTGGAACCATATAATACAACTGACAAATAACCATTACAACATGCATTTCTTCTCTATATAGTATTTAAATACAATTTTAATATCACAGCACCTATGGTTAAGAGGAGACCATTTTCTTCCAGGATGTCCTCACAGGTAAAAAGGGCTTCTTCTGGAGAAAACAGGCTAGATCATTTGAAAAGGAAAGACCTTTTGTCTTCAATGCAAGGTGAAGAGAAGACAGGCTGATGCAGGCACGCAGGAGATGAATATTGAATATTGAAGTTGCACTGCAACGGGCTGCCCAACAATCTCATCTGCCTTAGCCACAGCAACAGTATCAGCAACATCCTCTGGGCACCTACTGTTTTAAAAACCTCTTTCTCTGAGATTATTTATGGGAGAAGTGTCAACTGAATGTGATGTATGTTTGGTTCTTAAAATCTATTTTCCAAATAAAATGAGTGACAGCACTAAGAACTTTTTGCAGCAAGGCCTTGGCCAGTGGCAAGACAGGCCCCATATCCCGTGGAAAGCATTGACAGGCATTGGCAGATGTCACACTGCTCAGCTGCCCAGGACAAACCACAGCTATGGTCATAGACAAGAGTCATCACTATCATCTAAAACAAACATCTGAGGAAAGTTTGGATTATTTACTCCTATTACCTTATGGCTCTCTAATGTGTTTCATGCTATTACTATCATAACTGAACTTACACAAATTTTCAATTTGACATTGTATTTAAATAAGTATAATATAAAGTGACTGCTAAGGAAGACTGGAAGATAAGGGAGTAGTATTTCTTTTTCTGACTAGTTTATAATGAGTGGTGTGACCATATATGACATTCAGTTTGTCTCTCCCTGAATTAATTTTAGGTCTCCCTGGAAACGACATGTCTTCAAAAAGTTATTTCACAGGTAAACACAATGTACACCCAAGACATCAGTCTATGCTAGCCTCTAGAGACAATGATAAACTTAGATGTGAGGCTAAATCAGTAATAGCAAAGACAAGATTAGCACTGCAAGATTCATACCCTTTACTCTCAGAACATATACTTTGCGTCAGTTTGGGCTGCTTCTATGTTCCTATCAATTTATCTATTTATCTACATGTAATACTTGTTCATTACCTTTGAGCCCACTCCACAATTCATGCCAGTACACTTTTGGGGAGGTAGTATTTTATGCAGAATGAAAGAAACATTGTTTTCTTTCCTACGCTCTTCACTAGTTGTTTTTTATTCTCAAAACACTCCACGGAAGAAAACCCAACATTTTTACAGCCTGAGATATCAATCTGATTCTGCAAAGATGTTTGAAAGTTCTATATCATGTGTGGCACACACTAATATATTTGGAATAATGGTTTGGCCTGTGGTGTAAAGCAATCTCCCCCAAACCCATGTGTGTAAGCTCCAAACTAAAATTAATACAATGTGCATTCCCTCAGAAATTGTTTGTCTTAGATTGGATTTTTTTCGCCACCTTTTCTACCTGATGAAGTGCTTGTTCATCACTGTTATAACCTGATGGACACAGTGTATATTATAATCTCACCATCTGCATCATTTACATTCCCAAAAGTGGAGTCTCAGCCAGATGTCTGACTTATCTCCAAGATACTGATTTGGGGCATATGGTTTTTATTTAAATGATTCACAATACTAACAGAAATGCAGTTTCTGTTATCTATCACAACTGCAGATAATAGCTCAGAATAAAATTTTTCTGGGCTTTTTATTGTTGCCCACACACAGAGTTCTGTGCATGAATCTCTTAAAATGCAACAATAATGGAGATACTGAAGCAATTTGTGTTACATTGACACTGAGAAACAATTCAGTTCCAGGGCAGCAGGTTGCCCCAAGCCCATATTTCTGTTAATTCTTTCAAGGACCCAAAATAAATCCATAGCAGTGGTGTTCAGCAGTAGTGAATGGCATAACCTGAAAACACCACTAGACTTCCCTGCTTGCTCAAAGAGCTTGCAGCTGCTACCAAGAACTCATGTAGCATTTGCTGGCGCAAAAGCCCCCAGTTTTCCTTGAATTAAAAAGTACACATTCATTTAGAAATGTGTCATATTATATGTTTTCCTCTGACTTGTATTTCTGGGCCATTCCATGTGCTTAATTAGTACTGGTAGTGGTAATAACATATTATTTTTTACTTCCATTATGTTAACCACTAGAGTATGAGTGCTGCAAATAGAAACTATGATCAACATAAAGATATCGCTGATAAAACTGATAGGTCCTTACTTAGATTTCTTATACTTCTCACTTAGATAAATTCTAGATTTAATACCAAATGAACATCACCCTTTAGCTTTCACAGAGGAAAAGTATCACTATTTATATTAGACTGACAACATATCTGAGGAAGATAGATAAGCATAGACCAGGGCAGAGTTTCCCACATGAGCACATTGTGAGTGTGGAAAAATCAATGCCATTACACCCTTTGTTATAACTCTACATGGCTTTCTGCAAAGCAGCTGAGTTTTATCTCAAATTCAACCTGTCCGTGTGCACAGCAAAGGGTCTGGCAAAGCACAAGTCCCTGTGTTCAACAGAGAGGGACAGACACTTCTGGAGCATGGCTCAGTCCAGCAATGGCACAACAAATCTCTTCACTCTGGTGCCTTGCTTAAGTGAGAAATGCAGATAGGGAAAACCTGGACTTTAATATCCCAATTTTTAGCAGGTTTATCCAATTATTTTTTTTTTAACTCTTTCAGAGCTTCATTTTTGTGGGAGGTGGTCAAGGGACATTAAATGGGGAAATTTGCACCAAAACCATGAGGAGGAGGTTGCCTCCCTGCTCACTCTGTGGGCAATCTTCAGGCACAGCATGCAGCCCTCCTCCTGTGCTGGGGTGGGGAGATTCTGCAGACATACCTCCTCAAAGGAGACAGCCTGACCACCCCACGCATGTATGCATCACTCTGCGTGGGAGTTTGAGCGTGTGCCTGTGGTTTGACAGCCAATCGTTGTGAGCTGACAGCTCTTAGAGAGAGGGGTCATCTCAGAGGCAGCTCTTAGGGGAACTCTGTTTGCAGAGCTGCAGACAAGGGCAGCCACCCCCTCAGCTGTACAGCTCTACTGACCCTCCCTATGGACCAGGCTGTTTTGTAAACCAGAGAGATGTTGCAATACTAAAACTTCATTACATTGTGCCTCTCAGGAAACCCTTCCAGAGACAGAACAAGAAAAAAACAAACAAACAAACAAAAAAAAAAAAAAACCCACACACAAAAAAACCCAAAACCCCACAGACTACAATAATGTAATTAAATACTGAGTCATAACAGAGAACCACAAAAGTCCAGTGAAAATTATGCTGGCATGTGGTTAACACTGTTTTTTCTTTATTTGTGAGTCCTAAACCCTTTGTGTGTTCATAAGATCACTGTTGTGTGCAAAGGTGACTGTATTTGAGCACTGTTGCTAGCACACCAAATTCCCTTTCAATACTACTTGAAACCATTGGAGATGATGCTTGTCCCCATGTACTTTTCCAGTTAATGTCCAACTCTACTTTATATGCCAGAATATTTTAATGATGCAGTCTTGCAGAGCTTCACAGCAGAACTCTGTGGGCAACTGCAGTGGCTCAGTGCTAGCCCAGGGACCATGCACAATTCAGAAGTGCTGCTGGGTGTCTAAGGCGGGACAACTGTAAAGCACAAGTGGGAATGGGGACTCTGGTCTTTAGGTCTGGATCTTTTCTAGCTCACAGTGCAGGTCATACACCTGTATCAATGCCCCTGACTTAACCCCCCTGAGGAACCAACTGAAGATGCTCTGCCACTGAGCATGGAACTTGACTTGCCTGATGATGGCTTGTGCCAGGAAGCTGTGACGACTGTCCATGTTTGTTACCAGATGGCACAGGTATTGCCCTTGCTGGCACACAACTCCATCTCTAAATTTTAATTAATTCAGTTCACTGTTCACATGTGGTATGTTACAGTAGTGTACAAAGGTGCTCAAGACAGTTTTGAATGTGCTAACATGAACCTAGCAGTGAGACAGCTGCCTGTATCCATTACCATGCCCAGACATTGCTCTGTGTTGATATATTCCCTTGCCCTGTGGCTTTCAGGATAAAACAGGCACAACTGGACTTTTATTTGCCCACTGGGATGTCACCAAAATGGCAGAAAAATAGCCACTGTGATAATTTATTTTCAGAGAATGATCTTTGAAGTAAAAATCTGATTACAGTGATTGAGGAGCAAGCTCAGTGGCTTTAGATCATCACCTTTTACCTATGCAGTGCAAAACTAGCAGGGACTCCAGTATCCTATCCTAGGTGCTAACTGATCCCACCACAACTGTCCTCTATAAAAGGATGGGCATGACATGTTCACCCCTCCAAGAGTAATGAAGCAGTTAAGAGAACATCTGAGATCTTATAAAAATCATTTTCCACAAAGTCCAGTAAGTTCTATACTGCTACATACAAAAATGTCAGCTGCACAGTTTCTGACTGGGATTTAGCTGTTGCATTTTGACAGCGATGTCAAAGAACAGCAAGATGGTCAAGACTGCTCTTGTTAAAGCTAGGCAATAAATTACATGCTCTGCTCCATCCACAAAGAAATGTTTATCATCTGTTGCCAAAAACCACAGCACCCTGATGTTTCCTCAGTCTTGCTTTCCATTTCTACAGCCACCAAGGAGGCTGTTACCCTTGGGAAGTCTCATTTAGAATATAAATTGTTCTTTATGTTCATTATCATAATTCCCAGAGGAAGGGCTTGAGGTAGCTAATTAGCAATTAGGCATAACCGATCAGGCATTCTGGAAGAGCCAGGCTGGATGCAGCTGATCTGTGAGTGCATCTTCCAGGCTGAAGAGACACAGGAAAGCTTGTGACTCTTCCTCTGGCCTCGAGGACACCCAGGCTTTGAGCTGTTAAATTTCTTCTTTTTTTTTTTAGGGTGACAGTTCACAGTGGGGGAAGAGGGAGGAAACTAACAACAGTGATGCTTTTAGAAACTGAATGATTTTAAGGCAAAAAGAAGAATCCAAAGTGAACACTAGAGTGCTTGAGTACCTCACTGAGAAGCACTGTTTGCAGATTAGAAGTCTCTGCTTCTGAATGCAAAAAGAAGACTCCAACTCCCAAGCATGAGTGTTTTGGGGTTGACTTGCATTCCTTTTTTTTTTTTTTTTTTTCAGTCTTTGAACCTCAGTTTGTTCCTGCTTCCATCTCACCTCTGTGACAATAGCATAGGCAGCTGCTCTCAGTGAACTCAGAGCTGGTCACTGGCCAGGAATGCCCAGTGTTGTTCACAGACCCCCAGCTGTGCCTCCCAGATTGAGAGCTCTGGAGTAAGACTGCAGCTTGGGTTAAACCTAGCTGTCAGGGACTTGCACCCAGCATCACCTGACTTGTCCATCTCCTCCCATGACACCAGGGGGTCTTGGACTTGGTGGCTGTGGTCCATCATTCAACCAGTGAGGGGAAAACAGGTCTGATAAGCAACCTTATTCAGAGAAGGACTGTTTTAAATCCAAGCAAGACAAAGCTTTCTGTCAGTTAGGGAGATATTAATCATCTTCTCCAGTGGTACTGACTTGTGGTTCAACTTAATGACTTCACTTTAGATTTAACTCAACTCCTAATAGTAGGAGTTAATCTCCTCTCATCAGCATGTCTTATTAAAGATCACAGTAATCCTTCTGTAAATATAAAATTTACAAGTTAAAAAATGTATTAACATACTCAAAACAACAACAAGTTAAAATAAATGATACTCATGCTGTGGCCTATCTGTAAACTGGAGGATGGCTTTTGTTCTGCCGGTTATACTACCTAAAATAGCTGTTTGCTAAATTACAACTTCATTTCTGTCTGATGTTTTGTAACAGTAACAGACATTGTTTAACTTTTTACATGTCTAAGATTTCAAAGTCCCACAAAGATGGTCTTCCAATTCCCACTGGCCTACAGGAAATACTTGTAACCCATGAGTTTGAATCAAAACAGTGCATTTTTATCAAATCTTGTTCAAGTTATTTTTTCCATTACCAATTTCTCCCAGCAAATCATTATTTACTTATACATTCTTTGTGACTTAAAAACACAGAAGGTGAGAACAAATGCATCATCCAGCAATGAACTGAGTACCATTTCTGGAAACACTAATGGATTCTCACTTCGCAAACAGATTTTGGTGTAGACACATCTACTTCAGAGAAGGAAGCAGAGAGAATGCCACCATTTCACATGAAAACACAGACATGGCCAAAACCCTTATATAACACAATGGTATCATCATTTTGGTTAAAAACAAAACCATCACTGGGGTGCTGAGCTGCACTGTATACATGGTGCCCTAGAGACCTGCCTCTCCTGGGTTCAGTGGGGCATTCAAGTAGTTGTTCTTTCTAAGTAGATAAGGAATTGTATCTAGATTTCCTCCTGTGTCTGTGGAGCCTGCATTAGCCAACATGCATTGGGCATGGATGGAGAGCTTGGTGACTGTACCAAACTGAGCATGGGCTGGAAAATCCTGTCTGCCTTCCCCACCTCAGCCTAACTGGATTTGTCCCGGAGGGCGAGCAAGTGGAAAGTAAGGAATAAGATATGCCATGGCATCCCCACAGAAGGGAGAAATACTAATAATTATAAAAACCAACATCTAAGTTTCCTGTTGAAATAAAAGCAGGAGAACATATGCAGGATGAGCTGAAAAGCCACACCCTAATCTGCATGGAAATTCAGCATCTCCCTGCTGCATGCCTGCGCAAAGGTCCTAGAAGGACCTACTTTCTTTGCTCCAAAGTGTGCCAAAAGGACTTAGAAATGCATGGCAGTGACTTGTGAAATTGGGACAGCAATGAGGCAGTCCTGCAGTTGGGGTGACACCATGGAGCTTTTCCCTTGTCATAGTAACCTGCTTTCCTGCCACCAAGGTATTTAGAGACAGCAGTCCTTCTACCAGCCAGCTCAGAGGACCATCATACAGGGATGCCCAAGGAGCCCTCCTCAGCTGAACGTTGCATGCCCAGCAACTAGCACTGCCCAGAAACCCCAGGCTCCAGCATCCCCCTCTATGATGCAGGAACCAAAATGTGTTATGGGGACAGCTGGTCTATAACCCACCATCTTGTGAGCAGCTGAAAGGGGCTCCCAGGATCTACAACTCTGGGACAAAATCCCTGAAGGCAACTCTAGATCTGAACTGAATTGCATCTGCAGCTCCCAAGGAGAATGTGAGAGGACACCTGCACAGGCATACTCTATGGGGGCATCTTCAGATGTAAAACATCTGAAGAAATGAGACAGGGATGTTCAAAAACATGGAACAGTATTGGAAGGGAAACTTTTAAATAAGACACAGTCCCTTAAGTGAAAAGAGAAAAAGGGACGGTGAAAGGGATGTTTAAAAGAGGGATGAAACTCAAGAACAGTGGGGATTAAGCAGATAAGGAACAGTGCTCTATGTGTGTTTTGCTTTGTGAAATCCAAGAAGGACCCAATGAAATAATGAAGCAGCAGACTTAAATTAGATAACAGTTATCTTTTCTTGCACCACTAAACAACATTATTCAAGGCAGAGACTAGATTTGGGAGGTTCACGCAGGACTCAGATTAATGAGGATTAATTAGGGTGGCACCACAGGCAAAAACACACCTATCTCCATTGACATAGGCAGGCATAGAGATGCCGCTGGCTGTAGATGGGAGGTAGGCACAGCACAAGTCCTCCTCAGTGTTGTTTTTGTGCTGATATCTGTCAGAATTTTATCTAAGCACAAACAAAGTTACCCCCTGCAATACTACCTTAGCACCTTAGAAGCTGAATGTTGTTCTGGTAACCCAAAGCTACACAGACGGCTTTAATTTGCTTCGATGATCTTGCTGCTGATGGGAATGTCAAGCAAGAGCAGCTTGCTCTCAGCCTGCCCAGCTACCTGCTTTTGTTTGAAGGCAAGATAAAGCAGCCCCTCAAGTGTTATGACAAGAAGACTTTTAGCAAAAATGAAGCAGAGAGGCTATGTTTACAAGAACTGCTTGTAAATGGAAACCAAAACCCGAATCTGAAAGGAAAACCACATGGCCATAATCTCTCTCCCATGAAAGGAGTAGTAATTCCAATGTCACCCTGCAAGCTAAATGGTCTCTTCTAACCAAATGAGGATTACAACTGCATTCCTCGACCCAGAGACTGCTCTGAAGTCAGGGGAGAGGAAAAGACCTCCCCCCTTACTGTCCCTGGCAAAGCCAGACAAAAGGTTATGGATCAGCTCAGTAGTTTACAGAATAACCCAAATTATTTTCCTAGAATGAAGCCTTGACATGAACATTTCCAGTGGGGATGGATACCAGCCTGCTTCTACTGCAACAGGAAACATGCGGAAGTGTGTGATGAGCTTCACTGCATTTCATAATTCAAGATATAGCTGCAGAGTAAATGTGGATTTAGGAAACTATTAAAGTATTTACTTTGACAGCAGATGTTTCATGCAAAGGTTGTACTTCAGCTTGTACTGCATCCCAGCTGAGTGATGTGCTAGGTTTGGATTTGCTCTGAATCACTGTGCAAGATGGAGCTCACAGGGGAACAGTATATACCTATATATGCACATATGGACAGATGGATACACAAACTGGCACTTCTACAAGCAACAAACCTTTGTATCAGGGATCTTAATGACTTAGAGCTGCATTCCATTCTGGCCACTGCGGTGTGAACCAGGTCCAGGGCTGACGTCCTCCAAATCCCCACCTATTTTTGTCATGGCACCCAT
>JAOEGS010020056.1:63764-73989 GCA_025447755.1 Corythornis vintsioides
CCCCCCCCCCCCCCCCCTTCACTGTTGCTTTTTGTGCCGAATGAATGAATGCTCACTCAAGCTTCAAAGTGCATGGCAGTTTAAAAGGACCTGTTTGTTAAGATCTCCCAGCCGTCTGCTGGGGAATTCCTCACAAAAGCAGATCTCCCCTTAGGCATTATTTAGCTACCTTTGAAGACTGTTTGCCAGCATAGCTGCTTTTTATTTGAAGAGGTATTTCAGCCTTGTGAGATGACAGAGTGTATTACACAGTATGGACAGTTACATTAAAACCACTTTAACAGCCAAGTGTCTAAATGTTGATTTGTTGGTTTCTGGCTATTTTTTCCAACTAGCCCAGTCCTTTGCAAAGCATTTGGAAAGAAGAATCAACCATCCCCTGAAGATGAGATAAATTCAATAACTAATCATACAAGTTCAGCACCAATTCTGTCCCAGGGCAACCCTGGGCCCCTAAACCTTCTGCTGGGGCATACAGCATACTGGGTCATGCAGCAGAAGGGCACCAGGGTCTTGCTCCTGCCAACAACAAAACCCTGTGAACCCAGCACCTGAAGTAAACCTACTGTCACACAGGGCTCATCACAAGTTTCTCTGCTTTCCCCTTTGAAAAAAGAGGCCTTCAATGCCTTAAGCATGCAGCTCCAGAAGCCAGTGCTACACTGAGAAAGATACTAACATAAATCCCCACTGGTTTGCTCATGCAGAACTCCCCATCTCACAGGCTTTTGCTGTGCTCCCTCCTGCAGGACCTTTGTTTTCCCTGGATGTGTCTGACTTTGGTATATGAACTTCATTATGTGGTCAGGTGCCTAGAAGTCATTCACTGCAATACCAAAATCCCTTCAAGCTTATCCCAAAGCAACATGGCTAATGACACCCAGCAGCTGTAGTTAAGCCAAGAAGGATTCAAGATCATGATTGAAGGACCCACTCTTGAACCAATAGTCTCCTTTCTAAAGATGTATGCAGTACTTTCTTCAACAAGGCACAGATGCATCCCATCTTCTCAACACTTAGCACACACATCTCTTTCTGACTCCAAAATGAGATTTAGGAGTGCTGAAATGCAATATCCAAGTCCAAAAAACTGACTGATTTTTAAAGCTCACAGTCTGATCTTTTGGGGCCAGGACAGCATAACTAGATGAGATTAAAGATGGACACCAAGAGACAGCCCAAGACACGTCCTCTGTGTACCATCAGTGCAGACAATTTATGCCTCCCTTTCCCAAGTTTGCTTAGTGTTTTAGAGTGGATAAATATCTCCAGAGATCACACTCTCCTCCAGAAAAACAAAGGGGAAGGAAAAATAAAGACAGAGAAGATATGCAAAATAACCCCACTTTAAAAGATATATTTGATTGTAAACACATGAGCTTAACATTTATTTTTAAATCAGTAAAAATTAGTTCTGGGCATGTGCTGTAAAGCATGAATGAGTTTGCTTTTATTCCATAGCTAGGATATGAAAAAGCTGCACAGAACAGCTATAACTGGACCATTGTCCATTAATCATTGTCTCAACCATTGCCCTAGTTGTCTTAACTTCATTTTTAGAAATTCACGAACTAAACCAAAACGTATTTCTAATGCCAAACTGGAATGAATAAAAGGACTTATCCCAGCAGTTAATCCCATAGCAGAAGGCTGCTCCATCTCATACACAGACCTATTACCCAAATATTGCCAAGCTGAAGTTTCAGCTCAAATTGTTTGCGTATGTTCAACTGGAAAAGTATACAAAGAACAGAAAAGATTAGCTGTACTTGCTGTTACTCATGGTGCAGTGCAGACATGTTAGGCTCATCACAGTACAGGCAACAGATAATCATCTTCAAAAAGACGCTCATTTAAGTAAGTGTTAGAAACTCAAAACTGGCCCAGAGACACAGCAAGATACCTGCAAAAAATATAGGTCTTGGTATAGCAAAGCTGAAAGACTAAAATCCAGCAAACCATGCACCCCTCATTATTTCACATGCACTATGAAGTTCAAAAACAGAGAGAAAAATTCAGAATAAAAAAGAAAAATTCAGTTTCCAACATGAAGTGTAAGCATGAAAACCAGCTTTGGCTATTGATAACCATTAATACCCATTAATCACCAGCTGCAGAAGGTGGCCAGACCCTTGCTTGACGAAACATTCTGGAAAGTTAACATTCACATGAGTCTCAGAGACACCAGAAGCCAATAGATATCCCAGTGCCCTGGGAAACTCACTGGGAAGAAATGCAGTACATCCCAGAAGGAGCTTCTACACATTCATAAACTCTAACTGAATGTAAAATATCCAGGAAAGAGCATCCTCAGAGATGCGAGGAATCCACTGAAAACATCTGTTCACTGCACAGGAAGATGGGTTAAATAGCCAAGAAAATATTACATTGCCTCGAGAAAGATAAACCAGTATCATTAATATTCTATCAATAGTTTTGAACCTCTAGAAATAATAAAAACTAACTCTTGTTTAGAGGAAATATTGATTCAGCTGTGTGCACTGAGATTTGGCCCTGAACCTCTCAGTGAACCTGGTCTGTAGAGGGATATTTATCCTTTATAACTGTAAGCGAGGATGAGAGACACCTAATATCTGGGCACATGATAAAACTTGCTCTGCAGGTGCCTGTCGGTGCATAAGCTTGTGTCTGTGGCACTAGAGATAACAGAGATAAGGATATCAATCCCCTGGCAAGGGCAATATCAGGCATTAGCAGACCTTAACAGATGCTGTCAAGAGCTTAAAAAATAGAAGTCCAAGCTCTTGATTGTCAAATAGTCATAAGAAAGTGATTCTGTAAGAGCAGAACTGGTTTAAATCTTAGAAGAGACAAAGAAAAAGCCCACAAAGTCTGAAGGAGCTTTGGCATCCACTGTATGTACCCATCGTTTTAAAAACATCCAGCCTGGTAAAACAGCATCCATGCTGACAGTGGGAAAATAACATCACTCCTGCCAGCTGCTGAACTCATTAGCATCCATCCTGTGTCTCTTCTCAAAGACATATCAAGAACATCCCAGGAAGCACTGAAATAAGCCTTTTTTTCTCAGCCTCCCAAGTCTCCCATCCAAATGACACCCACAGTTTACATCAAGTTAAGTAGTTACCTGAGGAATAATTTACTGTCAGTTTGGTTAAAAAGCACACAGATGCTTAGCATGCTTTACAGGCTTTACCTTTGTTTTTTAGGAACAGACTCTCCATTAGTACTAGGTGAAAACTGTAATTTACATCCTGGGTTGCATGCCACATCATGCAGAGATAAGAAGCCTTCATTTCACCAGCTCTCCCTTTTCCTACAGTTTATCAGTAAATCCCCCATGATCCCTGCTTTGTGTAAATAAGTCACTTAAAGAAAATGCCTGTGGGAAAGCCCATGTCTCCAGAGAGGCCACAGCATTCACAGTCTTGCTTCATCTCTCCTAACCCACATTGTGCACCCACCACAGGGGACACCAAGCTCAACAACCAGAATCTGCTTTGATGTCTTCCCACCTCTGTGGGAAGATGACAAAGTCTAGAAATTCCCATGTTCCCTGCTTTCCCCAGTATGGTGATACACAAGCCTAAGGAAGAATGACTGAAGAACTGCTTTTTGGCGTCATCAGCATTAGGTCCACTAGCAGAGATGAGAACCAGGCAACCTGCAGGTTACCTGTGGCCATGTTTTGGGTAGAGGAGGGAAGGCTGAGTTTATTGCATAAGCCAAGTGATTAAACAGTTTCCTAGGGGTCTCTAAAAAGAACATGGCCAGACCCAAGTGGGGAGCTGGTCCCATCAGTGACCACACAGGCAGCACTATCCCAGAGCTAGTAATCAAGCCCTGGAGCTGGGCTACTGGCATGCTAGAACCCTTCACACATCAACCCAAAGCAGATGAGGTACTTCAAAGATCAATGGTTACAGCTCTTTCACAGAAACTACCAGCAGATCTGGAGAACAAGCTGCAGGAAAGAAGTGTGTCATCTTAGTGGTGTAAGGTGGCCCAAGTGAATGTGGGGATCTGCCACAAATCCATAAGGATGCCATAAAGAGCAGCTAAGGAGGTTTCAAGGACTCACGGCAGTTGTCAACCATCCCTGTGCCAGCAGAAAAAGGCCCCAAACTTCGCAGGTGCAGATCTGCCTATGCTAAATCTGGCTATGATTCTTCCCTGCTTCTAGAAACAGGCAATCTCCTGAATAGAATTAAGTGCCTCAATAATTTCTTTCATAACTGACTACAAAGGAAAAACTTTTTACTTAATGGAAAATGCATTTTAAGAGCTGTTTATCCCAGAAATCAGATTTAAGCAATATAAGGGATTAGAAACAGAGACTTTTTAGGAGGAACTTTTAGGCTGGAAAAACTCATACCAAATAAATGTCCATAAAACATATTGGAGTCTGTAAAGCTGAAAACCCTCAAAGTGTGTGACTATACTGTACCATCCAATATTACAACACTGGCAAATTAAAAGAAAGAGGGAGCATTAGATGAAGCTAGTAAGAATTAGGTGTCACCTAGCTCAATGATTCTGGTGGTTTTACACAATGCTGTGGCCTTGAATCTTGATGGCCAGGAGGTTCTGGAAGTGCTGAGTGAGTATTATCATTGCACAGGGCTGTGTGGAGTAGCTACAGCCTGCTTACCCTGACCTCATGAGTAACCATATCATGTGCACATTTACCTAGGAGATGGGAGGATTTACCAACAAATAGGATGAGACCATTTATGTGGAAAAACATTCCACATCACATTTCCCATAGATGTCAGTGCTGAAGCCCTTGTCCACAACAAACATTTTCTTCTGTTCTTGTTGATGTCATCTCCACTGCCCTCATAGGAGTGAAATGCAGCGAGCCTCCACTGTAAACCTGCAAAAGCTTACCTTTCTTGTGGCCTAAGTCTCAATATTCACAATCTTTTTCACAGTGGCTTGCATTGCAATTCTGTTCTGTTTAATAAACTGAATCATAAAAAGCAAATAATCTAACAAGTGCCCCTGGAAAAGACATGAATATAGGACTACAATGCTGGCCCTGCATGGCCGAATTACAAGGATGTGGTTAAAGACAGGACCTAGACTGAGCCCAGGGACCAGTTGCAGCTGCAGATATTACAGATTTTCAGCTGTCACAATGACAATAGCATTCTTCAGGAAAAGATCAGAAATTATATTATATAGAAAACAAACATCTCTAATAGGGTGACAAGAAGTGTGCAGGCAACCAACTGAAACCTCTTGTTTCTCTGGATAAAGAATGGTATGCTGCATGGCTGCCATGGTATAACCCAACCCTTTATCACTTTCCTACCAGTCTCACCACAGTTCTCAATATTTCCCCAACACACACCGTGGGCTATCAGCAGTTATCAAGCTACAAGACATTTGGTGAAACCAAGAAGAATGTAATTATCTAAAAAAAGTTTAATGGTATAGAAACTCAGTAAACTACATTTCTTAGTTGCATAAAATGTGGGCTGGCTTAATGTTATTTTAATATTACAGAGCATCTAAGGTCTTGTGTTTTTTTCAGCACCACAGGGAGCATAGGGAGGCTATTTGAACTGTGAGCTAAAATGGAGGGGATAAGTGACAACAGTTTCGACAAGTCCAAGACTAAATGTTGCTTTTTCTTCCCTCCCCACCAGAATGTCATATTTTGACAGCTGAACATGTGTTGCTTTCCCAAGAGATGCAAAGATACAGAATGGGACTCAATAACACCCGTTACATCAACAAAAAGCAATAAACAGCTGCACACAAAGTCTACTGTGGCTATTGCAACCAAAATGTTCCTTTACAGAAAATAGTGAAAGTCACAAAGTATAGGCTAAAATCACAGTGGAAATGGAGGCTACATGTTTCTGTCTATTCAGAGACTCAGTTCCTGATAGCACAGCCTGGCATGCAAGGTCTGTCCTTGGCAGAGCAGCCTGGTACCCCCCTCTCCTGAGGTATTGCAATTTTTCTATTATTTTTCAAAGAAACAACAACAACAACAAAAAAAACCCACAAAACCAACAACATAAAAATCTCTTAATATAGACTTCCCCCCTGCAGGAACTCTTACACCCTGGCTACCCACAAGCAGATTTGCATGCCTTGACAGTGGCCCTCTGAAGATGATTTTTCTGAGTCTGGAACAGAAGTTGTTGTGAAGAAATCTACTCCCTTGGAGAAGGGGAGAAATTTGGAGATAACACCAGTGGAGAATATAAACAATGGACGCCCAGCAGGCTCGCACGCATGGAGGGAAATGTCCTTACACAATAGGAAAATATATAAGGTACATTAAAATGCCCACCCAGGTTTGACAATGCTGCAGACAGTCTCCTCTACTTTATCCTCTAGAGTCAAATACAAAACAAAGGCCTATTTTTTAAAGATTAAGACCAGAGACAGTGGGATTATATGAAAGATTTGACAAAGTGTATAATGGATGGACTCAGCATGCAAACGGGTCTGGGTGGGTGCCAAAGGCTCAGGTCACAAAAACCACATTGTTTCTTCTCCAACCCCCCCCCCCCCTTTAAAGTCTTTATAAATAAACATTGTCAGAAACAAGCTAATTTTCTTATTTTTAGGTATTACAACGGTTGCCTAAACTTGGTAAGTACTTCAGATTCAATTTTTGCATGACAATCAAAAATTTGAAATTAATTACACTTCTGACTGTAAAAATGAATTTTCAATATGCACTTCTCTTTAGGGTTAAGGGACAATACTTCTTGGTATTAAGTTTAGTGACTAAGATCAGCAAGTTCATCCAGCTTCCAGAATGTGCTGTGGCATTAGCATACAATGTGCTGAGTGTGTATACACACATTTGTCTTCCCTAAATACATGCTAATAACCTTGAAAGCCCCTGTAATGAAATATACTTGTTGCTTTTCCACCCCAAAGGTAACATTCATATTTAAGCTAATAATTGGAATTAATATATTTGTCTTACACTGTTCATGCCAGGACTGGGTAAGGAAGGTAAAAATAGACATGCATCACTTAGGGGAAAGTTGACTGTTGCAGTCAGTGAATTTTTGGTGTCATTCCTGCAACACTCTAGTTGCTCACAAACAAACAACACTGCAAGTGCAGGAGAAGTTGGAAATACAGGCTTGCTTGTGAGCATTACAAAAAAAAAAAATAAAATAAAAGAAAGGGTAATTTATGAATCCTTTCTGAAGGCACAAACATAAGACTCCACACATAAGTGGCAGCAAAGACACTGTAAGAAGTATCCCTGGCAGCCCTGGCACGGGGGATCCTCTGCAGCCATTACACTGTTTCCCCAGCCCAAACACAGTCTACTCCATTACCCACATTAGGCACCGCTCTGACTTAAAAACAAAATAAAGAATATTCTCCTTCAGAGAAGCATATGCCTCCTTCAGAGGAATAAATCCCAAACCTAACACTAAAAAGGTGACATCTGTTTCTTTACCCAGTTCTTGGTGTTGACCTGAAGCTGCCATGCAGGCAGAGCTGAGGCAGTGTTGTGCAGGGATGGCACCAGGCAATGGGGAGACATGAGAAACTTGCAGCACCATCAAGTATCTTTATCACTAAAATTCAGATGAAACTCTGAAAAACATTAATTTGTACAAGCAGAACAAACACGGCATTTCTGATGAGACATTTGTGATGAAGCTGTCAATGGTTAAGACAATATTTTTCTAGCAACAAGTGAGGTCATTCTGTGCATCACATTAAGCAGGTCCAAGAAGAGCTACAGAGACAGAAGTGATCTTTGAACACAGTTTCTCTCTGGACTGCAGACCTCAAGGATTGACCTGGGCTCACAGGGGAGCCCTACAGTTTTGATATGTCTCCATAAAACCACAAGCACCAAGCTGATCTCACAGTCTCTTCTTCTGGATTTAGGCTTCCTTGTTGATCTGGGATGAGAGGGGCTCATTCACACCCTCACAAGCAGGAACCACAATATCACCTTGATTGCTGCATAGACATCTCTGAGGCTGCAGGCCCAGAGAGAGTGGGATTCCACTAGACCCAGATCCCAACAGTGTAAAGTGACAAAGGGAGGCAGCCTGGGGCAGGCACATAGTACTGTACACCAGAGGGTTTAATTCACTTGTTTTGGACTTTGGGGTTCATCTACTTGAGTGCCTCTGTGGACAAAATCATAAGAAATCCAATGAATAATAACAAAAAACATCCCTTCCCCCACCAAGCAGAGCTTTTTTACAGGACAGCCAGACAGGTATAAGCAGCTCAGGTGTTAAGCAAATCTTGGACACAAGATTCTGAATGAAACTTCAACATTGAGAAACTCTGCCATAGCAACCAGAAGTTCCTGTTGATAACTGCACAGGTTGAGATACTGTGCTGGCCTTTCACTAACCACCACATTGTCCAACTGTTTGATTCAAAGCTTCCCTCATCCTCCAGGAATCCAGATGCAGCTTTTGGCATGATCCCAGCTCAAATTACTTTTAAAACCCCTCTGTGCATTTAAAATGACATGATAATTAAGATTAAAAAACAACAATCAATCCAGGATTTGATAATAACACTGAAAACCTCAGAAAGAAAAATAAGATTGGTTTTAATTGTGCAAGCCATCTGTAGGATGAATTTGTTAGAGACAATCTGGATAGGAACCTTTTAAGTAAGCCAAGAAGTTTATAAGGGGTAAAAGGAATGTATTAGTGAATCCAAATTGTTAAAGCAAATTTTAGTGTGTTTTGTTATTTTTAAGTGTAACATTTTGGCTCTTGTAATGTTTAATGATTTTTAAAGAAGTATATTTTATTTTCAAGTTGCTGAGAAACTAAATCAGGCCATCACCTTGCTAAACACATGCATGTGTTCTCCAAATGCCCAGAAAGTTGAAATACAGCAAGACAAAACTATTCTGGAAATGAATAGACATGAGAGAAGCATAAATAACCAGTGATGATAAGACCATGAAACTGCTATAGGTAGGTCAAAAGAAGACTATCCATCCCAGCTCTGTCTCCACCAATAGCTTAGTGAAAGAGTATTTAAAATGTCCAAGCACCTCATGTTTTTCCTTCCACATCTCTTCCCTCTTGCAGCTACAAGTAGGTGGCATTTCAAGGAGATGGAATGTACAATATGGAGTCTAATAACCGTTACCACCAGAGCTGTGTTTTGCCACATGGGTGTTTTAAGATGATGAAACATGTAGAGCTGGGTCATACCAGCAGGCTCTGCTGTAGCTCAACATGTAGCCCCTGGATACTTCACTAAGGGTCAGTGTTATTCCCAAGGAAGTTGCACTCTTTTCTGTCTAAAGGTACCTAAACTTCCCCTATGGTTGATGGCAAGCCAACACACAGAACCACCAATAAACCCCTTGTCTGTGGGCAGTCATGCAGGAAATCACTCCCTGAGGAGGTCTAGCACTCAGTCAGCTTTTCACCTGCTTGGACAAAGAGTTTGGCTGGGGAAACATTGTGTCCTGACTTCCATGGTTTGGGTTTCAAAGTGTTTCCCACTCCATCTCAGAAGAGTCAGACACCTGTCACACAGTCATCATAGACACAAAAAATTAAGCAAACAAACTTCGCCCGTGTTTGAAAATCTTGGCTTTACCAAATTCAGTGGGACTCATCTTCCTTTACCACTTGCCCCTCTCCCCAACTTCAAATGCCCTGTAGCTTTTTCTGGCACAAGATTTATCCAATATTTGAACTGAACAGGACAATGAGGTAGACAATATATTTTCTAAAAGCTTTAAATTACATAAACACCTCAATTATTTTTGGTAAATGACTGCTGTTTTAAAAATTGTGAAAAAGAAATCACATAGCAGTTACTGTTACAATTATTAACAAAATAATGACATTATTATTTTTGATTAAACAATGCTGCACTCAGGAGATTACAGGAACAAGTCAAACAAAGACTTCGGTACTTTAACAAAGCCACTCTGAAATCTTGGAAAGACGTCAAGTTCCTTAACAGTTTCATCCATGATTTGTGAGTAAACTGCAGCTGCAAAGGTACACTGTGTCAGGGAGCAAAGTGCCTCTCATGGGGATGCCGCTCCTATCTATAGGAATCTATATTTTCTGATACCTTGTCTCCTGCACTCCATATTGTCCTCCTTCTTTACCCCACATTCCTAGTGTGTAATAGGACTATGTCTTTCACAGATTCATAGATATTAGGGCTTGGAAGGGACCTAGAAGATCATCTAGTCCAACCCCCATGCCCGAGCAGGATCACCTAGACCAAGTCACCCAGGAAC
>JAOEGS010020057.1:0-24130 GCA_025447755.1 Corythornis vintsioides
AGTAAAGACTGAGGCAAAGGTGGCATTCGGTAATTCAGCCTTCTCTATGTCCTCGGTCACCAGGGCACCCACTTCATCCAGTAGCAGACCCACATTGCTTTTAGGCTTCTTTTTGTCTCCAGCATACTTGTAGAAGCTTTTCTTGTTGTCCTTGACCTCCCTCACCAGCTTGATTTCAGGGGAAGCCTTAGCTTTCCTTGTCGCATCCCTGATGTAAGAACATAACTGCCCTTCCTTTAATGGTGTGACTATGATAGTGATGAAGTGAAAGGCTTCTTAGCAAAGACCAATGAATGTCAATGCACTGTCCATCTTGCCCATGATACCTGTCCTAGAAGATTTAAGATGTGCTTTTATGTTGTGGTTTTGGTTTCTTTTTTAGTGGCTTGAGGAAAGCCTTTGGTAGTTTGTTGGGTTTTTTTCCCCTTGTACAAATAAGAATTGTGCCAAGGCACACAAAATTGGAGAAGAAAATATTTTGGAGTAAATAATGGTAAATATTTATTTGACAGTCTGTTTAATATGATGCGGATAATAGCAGTGTGTATTTGTGTGTTCTCAGAGCCATCAAATGTGCACACGCCTAGGAGCAAGATCCCTTGGCATTTGGTCTCACTTGAAAATAAGGCACCTTTCAAGTTAAGCTGTTTAAACTGAAGGCCTTTGCTCCTGTCTCAGCTGTGAATTTTGTGTGGTCTTAGCATTTTATTTTCAGTTAATGTAAACTGAAAAAAAAAAAAAAAGAGGTTTTCATTTCTACTAAGACCATTTAACCTTGAGCAAGCTAGTCCAGTTATATAGGCAGGAAAGGAAATGTGTTTTTAGTGAAATTTTGATGGTTGATAGGGGAAATAATGAAGCTCTGTTGAGATGTTCATGTTTTGAACTTGAATTCTCGGTCATTGCTGTTCGATTGGCCAGCTGATGGACCATGTGTTGCTACAGACTTTCTCCCGACAAGGTTGATGGATTTAATCTATCCAGATGTAGGGAAAAGCCTAGCAGAAGAACTTTGGTAATTTTCTGGCTTTGTATTGTTACTCTAGATTCCTTACGGTGGTTTCTTACGGTGTTTCTAGTTAAGCACTGTAAGGTAGCGTGGAGCTGCTGGTAGTTTGTACACAAAGAATAATACAGAGGAATAGGTAATTATTAAAGTCTGAGATGGGAAATAATACATAATACTTGTGTTTCTAAAGGAGTAGCATTAAAAATGAAGCATGTTTGTTCTCTGTTCTAATGGGTGTTGGAATCTGCTGCATAAATACTACCATTAGCTGTCTGTTGAGAGGGTTGTGTATTCACATGTGAGAGAGAATAAAGGAAACTTGCGCTTCCAGCTGTCAGAGATGGAAATTCAGGAGTTCTTCTTCAGACTGGGCTGGCTTAATAGGCAAGTCTGAATTTGTATTTCAGGTTTATGTTTATGTAAGAGGGTAGTGGAAGCAGGTCTGTCTTCCTTGGAAGAGTCTGTCTTCAGCTGAGAGCATAGGCAGTAAGGGCTTTACTGTTGTGATTTGATTGCACGCTGGGTTAGATTTGCTTTCCAGTCACTGATGTTTAACATTATAATGGTAATCTAATACTGTGAAACTTCCCATGAGCTGTAGGTGGGTAGTTTTTTTCCAGGGGTTGCCTAGGATCCTGATAATAATCCTGGGGAGAGTTTTGTGGTTCTTAGCTGGCTTTGTCATCTAAAATGTGTTTTTCTAAATACATGAAAACAAAGTGATCACAGTGCCATGATTTTAGTGTTTCATTGTGTCTGTGTGGAAACAGTGAAGTGATACTGTAGTAGAATATTCCAGAGGTATTGGTGTGTTTGTTATTAGCATCTGTATTCTAAAAATAAAATGTAATTATGTTGGTTTAGCTTAGCAGGATTTGAGAGTTACTTTTTTTCTGTTAAAATATACTTTTGCATTCTGTTTGCTATTTAAAGTGCCTAGCTTTCTTCTAAAAGTGTAACTATTTTTCAGTCGGTGGTGTTTTTCACATGTTACGGTGAAATTTATTGTACAAAACAAGGCACTAGTGGCTTTCTGAAATCTCAGTATTCTTCTCAGGCTATTAGAAATCCTGTGAATAACCTTTTGGTCCAGTTGAGGTCCCTTGGTTCTGTGGTGCCAGTGCACGTCCCACAGCAGAGTGTTCCCCTGTGCCTGCAGCTGCGTTCCATGTGCTGGAGCTACTCATTCTGGCTGGGATCAGGCAGAGGCTGGGCTGCTTCACCAGGCTCCACAGCCTAGTAGGGACAAGTTTCAGGCTGGCTGGCTGTCTGACAGCAACAGCCCATTCTCCAGGTCTCATCTCTTGCTGAGGTCTTGCAGCTCATCACATCTCATGTTGATGAGTAAACCTGGGAATGTGGCACCCTGGGAAGGGAGTGACCAGAATAGGCTGAGGCTTCAGAATGATCAGTCTGGATTGTAGCTTCCTCCTTCCTTGGATCAAAAGTAGCCTTTTGGAACAAGAATGTCATAGGGAGGTGTTGGGAATTCCCATTGCACATCCTGTTTGTGATGGTGCCGCTTCCTGGGGTGATCCTGGCACAAGGTGGGCAAAGAACTGCTCCTGGAACATGTGGTAACACTCCCGGGAGGTGCCAGCCCAGCAGCACACAGGCAGACATTTGTGTGTGATGCACAGAGGCAGTGTGTCTGGGAGAAGAGAAGGGCTGTCGGCACTGACTTTTTCTGGCCATGGGAGGAAGATGGAGGCCCTTGCTTCTCCACTTGGATTAGATGTGTCTTGTTCTCAGCGGTACTTCAGGAAATACTGTCCTTGTGAGCAGCACAGCAGTGACTGTACAGAAGGCAGCTGTAAAGGAAAGGTGTATTCTGTGATCTACAGGAGCTACATTTTCTACACTGATTTCAGACCTACATGCTGCTTCTGTTGCTTACAGTTTCAAATGGCCTGTTAAAATGGGACTATTCCAAATGTACTCAAGCTGAGGGTCAGTGTTACCAGATTCAGTTTGGCTACAGATGCTCAGGGTGCAAGACAGTGAGGGACAAAAGTGAGTTATGTGTCACCCTTATAGTGTGCAGATGTTGCTGCAGGTTAATTGTTACCTTAGATTTGCCCAGGTGATTGCTTTATATGAATCTTGTCAACTGCAGTTGAGTTCTGTGGTTATGTGACTAACCTCTTAATTGTCTGTGAAATAATTGTTGAGACCTAACTGCAGGGTTGCTTTTTGCAGTAAGCTGGTCCTCAGTGAATCTCACAGATTATAAAACTCGTAAATTGCAAAAAAGCCACATTGTGGCTTGCAGTGCAACTGTAATATTGAGGGTCTCAGAAATAACATACTTAACTATATATATTTTTTTTCACTTAACAAATCTAAAGCAGTTACTAACAAAAAAAAAAAAAAGAAAAAATAATGAATGCTTTCTGTTATTAGAAAATCTTGAAAGACAGAATTTGGTCTGTGTAAATTTCTGAGAGCAGTGATCTGTCTGTGCTATGTTACTGTGGATGGCAGATGGAGAGAATACTGGTGGTGTCTTGATTGCAGGTCTGCCTCAGGGAAATACCTTCATCTTCAGGCTGCCCTTGTTAATGTGCAGCATGAGCTGATGGGTACTTGTGACAGTCACAGGAAAAGAGGGAGAGGAGAGAAGGGATGCTGGATATACAGTACATCAGTGTTACTCCAACAGAAGGGAGCACTGGGAAAAGAAACAAGTGGAGGATGAAATGGGATTTGCAGTGAGAACAAAGCTCTCTGTGAGTACTGATGAAAACTGATTTCTGTTTGTAGCAGTTGCTCTACAGATAACACATAGCCATGCTCCAAAGGTTTTCTTTCTGTTTACAGAGAGAAATCTGATAAGGTATTTGTAATTAAGTAAATAAATACTTGTTAGTTTTTATATTCACAAAACTTTCCTCCCTCTAGACAAATTACCATCTAGGTGAAGTATAGCTGTTGTCTGGCAGTGTTAATAGTAACCAAAATAGATTTTTTAAAACTAATTTAGGTAACTGAAGTGCAATTATGTAATTTTTTTTTTTTTTTTTTTTCCTTGGCTGCTAACAGTAACAGTCTCAGAAGTTTCTGTGCCCTTTAAATATTTCAAGTATTGCTGGCACTTTCTTCCACAATGAATATCATGTGAAAATAATACCATATCCCCTCTGGTTTGAAACTACTATTAATAGTAGCCAGGTGGGTGCAAGCTTTGAAATTTAAATATAATTATCATTATTATGGCATTGCCCTTACTGGGAGAACCGCTTTTGACACCTTGCTGAAGAATCTCACAACAAGACAAAGGAACAGTTGTAAAGTTTAAAGGTGGAAATGAAATGGGCAGCAGTAACATGGTATTTACCTCTTCCAAAGAACAGCCTTATTCAGCAGAATGCAAATTATAATAAGCTGCTGGCCACCATAAAGAGAAGCCCTGATGAGCTGCTGTTTAGTGTCACTTACATTGGCACCATCTACATAGAATGAGCAGCAGATGCCAAAAGAGCTGGTTTGTCTAATTAAAAAACGAGGAAGTTACATGAATTTGCCACAGTGAAACTGGAAGTTACATGTGGATTGAAAAAAATCAACTGAACAAAAAACATCCAAGCTCAAAATCGATGCCTGAACTTGTTTTGAAAGGAATTTGAGCTGTGTTAGAAGTAGAATTAACCTATTATATATGTAAACAAGTAATAAAAATTATAGCATTTATGGAGTATCTTGTCTTGGTCCATTCAGTTGGCATGGCTTCTGCCATGTGGATAGATAATTGTCTTATATGAAACTGAAGGTTTGTAGTTGTAGGTAGTTTGGGGTTAAAAAGGGGCCCAGTGTTTCTAGGTGGAAGTAAGTGATGTGCTGCCTGCTCCTTATGGACATTTAGTTAATTTTCCCCCTCAAGTTTTGTCCAACGAGGTTGTCTGATAATGCGTGTGCAACTGTATGTAATAAAATCTCATCTCCTTTACCTTTTTTCTTCTTTGCTTAGTATGTGAGAAGCATGGCAAAGAGAAAACCAGTGCTTTTCATGTTCAAAGTTGAATTTTGGAGATAGACTCCAGGCAAGGCCTCTTGTCACAAATAGATGAGAATTCCCTTCCATCGGTTGTTTCTTGCCATTTTCTTTTGCCACAGTAAATCATCTACATGTCTCTAATTGGATTTACTGTCCAGAGATCTCCACAGAAGCTTTGAATCTGAGCACCTTATGTTACTTCAGGGGCAGCTGGTGGCATAGGAGGTGTGTACAGGTTGGGGAAAACATCAGTTACATCCGAAACATTAATTTAGAATACAAGACTTAGATGAATCTTTGAAGGTTATACAAAAGGTGAATTTGGTGTCTTCCTTTATTTACTTACTCAACACACATGGAGTTTGTTCCTACATCCCTATCAAAGTATCACAGAAGTTAGGACTTGTCTGAAGAACCTGGCTTGTGCAGCAAGAGGGTAGATGTGAATCATGGAATACCAGCTTGGAAAGGACCTCGAGGATCATCTAGTCCAGCCTTTAATGGCTGAACTAAGCCAATGTGCAGTGGAGCTGGTGTTCACATTCAGGACAGCAGAGGGATGTGTGTTGTACCCTAGAGAAATCTTTTTTTTTTTTTTTTTAATGTTGTCTACCTGACTATATGCTTAGGGCTTGGGGGTCAAAAGCTTGGGTTCCTGACCTTGAGTAGGCAATGAGGAGTCTTGCTAGTAGACTTTCTAGTACCACACAAATGCTTTATTCTGAGTCTTCTGCTTCGAAGTATGTGAATTCTGTGTGTTCCTTCTTCCTCTTAGTGTTCTAACAAAAGCAAACTGCTGCCATGGTTTAATTTTTATATTCAGCTTTATTGTTACTTTCTAAACTTCAGAATCCTTCTTTTGAGCAGTTGTGTTTATTCTCGTGTATGAATCATCTAACTCCTCTCCAGCTGCACATGCCATGTTGTCATGAGCTTTTTGCACCATTAGCCCAAATGCTTTTTTGTCTGCCTGTTACCTCAGTCTTCTCTGTCAGTTGTGTTTTTGTGTGAGTTCAGTCTCATTCTTAACAAGACTCACTGCATCTATCCAAGTTTAAAATTTCATTCTATTTTTTTTAATTATCCTGAAATTTGTGTGGAGTATTAGTTCCCCCTGACCCTGGTAGCTTGCCAGTGTGCTGCATGTCTGCAGTTCTCTGCCCTTCACCCTCTGTGTTCTCCTTCACATTGCCTTTGCTGAAGTCTGTAAACAGTGGTGTTGCTTCCAGGCCATCTGTTTTGGCATGTAAAACTTCATATTAAGTGAATTTAGCTCTCTGTTACAGGCTGTGTTTTCACTTCAGTCAAGTTTCAGGTCTGTCACTGGCTGAAGGTGCTGTGAGGCTGCTCTGCTATTGCAGGCTCTGCTCTGCCCATGCTCTTAGTTGAGGTTCTTGTGGGTTCCCACACCCTCTCAGGCAGTTGCATTGGCTCCCTGCTCAGGCAGGGGAGTGGGTACACTGGGTTGTCTCGGGGCAGAGGTGGTCTTTAAACCCAGTGGCACTGCATGGCTGTCCAGGTACCAGTGTTGCTGCCAAAGGGTGTGTGCCTGAGAAGAACCTGTAGCTGAGTTTAGGCTGAGCTTAGCCAACTCTGCTGGTTGTGTGTGACTGTGGGGAAGTGGTGAGATCTCAGCTGTAGGAACTCACAATAAATAGCAAGCAGAGATTAAATAACTTCTGAATTTGAGCTGTCTTTTGAATCAAATTAATGTTTAATCTTCATTTTAAGTTCTGGACAAAAAGAAAATTGTAGATGTAGTTTGACTGCATCTGCTCTTAAAAGTTTTCTTACTTAAGATTTGCAGTGGCAGAACATAATCCCTATAGAAATATGATCAAATTAGAAGTTAAATTCCCCAGTTCCTTTTGTGCCACTGTGAAATAATTGTTCTAAAATGAATCTAAGTGTATACAGATTGTATTTTGGGAGAGTTAATTACAAACTGTGTGGTTCAGGGATTTAGTGCAAGAAGAGGAAGAACAGTTGATGGAAGAAAGGAAAAAGAGAAAAGAAGACAAGAAAAAGAAGGAAGCTGCTCAAAAAAAGGTATGTTGAACATCAAACAATAAAAATCGGTGTTTGTGGGTTCCTTCTGGCTCATCACCAGTGAATACTGTTCTGGCTGCTGTTATTCAAAAGAGATTTCTTTTTAATTTAATGTTTTAAGCTTTAAATGTACTGTCAGTTCTTTGGTGGTGACTGACATATTGAACACCTTAATTGGCTTTGTGTACAGTTTCTGCAGAGATTAAATAATCTCCTGAGCTGGCCCTTCTTTGTTCTGCTAGTCACTTGAAGCTGGTTTGAGTTTGAAAACTTTCTTAGTAAGTGCATTTATTAGTAGAATAAAATTACCATTTTTTAAAAGATAGTGACTTTCAGCTGCATCTTTAATACAATCTTCTTAGCCTTTAGTATCGAAACATGTCATAAGACAATTAGTGTTAAGGAAACTGGATAGAAAGAAAAATATTGACAGAAAAGGAGTTTTGGGATGGAAATATCACAGAAATGCTTGTAAACCCTCCAGGAGTTTTGTTTACTGTCAAGATATTAGTCACAGACATTGATTCTAAATATTGACCCTAAGCTTGAGAGAAGCTTGTAAAGCTCTTGTTAAAACCATGTCCATTTCAGATTTGTTTGCTAACTAGTGGTAACAAAGTAAACCTGCTTAACTTTGGTACCATTGACTGTTTCTAAATACTTATAGTTAAAAAAAAAAAAAAAAAAGTATACAGTCAGCTCTCCCTCTGTGGTCTGAATAAAGGTGTTTGATGTGTACTTGTGCAAAATTAGGTACCTGCAATCTAGCAGCAAATCTAAATGAAATGGTACTGGAGGAATATTTCTAAAGATGTATTTGCTCATATTTCTTAATGAGAATTCTTGTCAGTAGGTGCATAATAATATTTGGACCTCAGTTGTAAATTTATAACACATTTTCCTCTATGAATTCTTATTTTATTCAGAAGTTGTAATGGGAAAGTTTGCTTGTAGAATGTATTTTAAATAAGTAGTTTTTCGTAGCTGACTTTCTCCTACAAAATCTATTTTTCTTTAATGAGCTTGAAAGGCATGTTTGAGAGTGCAATTTGTAGAAGAAATGAAAGCATAAATACTTTCTGAAAGTGGAGAGACCAGACCTTTGCCTAAAATGGGAAGTTGTGCTTACACTTTTTCCTGCCGTGGAGCAGGTGCCAGGCTGCTCTTCAGAAGTCTCTCGTCTTCATTGGTGTGCTGTATTGTCAGCCACAGAGCACAGTGTGGGGCATTGAGCTGCTGGGAGTTTCAGCAACTTCTCTGGCCAGAGGAGTAGGATGCCATGAGGATGCTCACGTGCGTTCCTGGAGAAGTTTAAACTTGATCTAGATTAAAGAGGATATACCTCTGAAAAACTATGGTACCAAACAAGTACTGGTTAATTTAGGTGTTAAAAGCAAGTGTCCTAGTACAGATGTGACTGGATTCTAGATGAAAATGAAGAGTTCAGGGAAGGAGGGAAGGAGAATCCATTTTTGGTTCAGATTAGTATTTGTGAGTAGTTTAAGGCTGGCAAAACCCGCTTTCTTGGTTTTGTAAGTTAACTTGGTCTGCTTGATCTCTTAAGAACATACTGTTTTGTATTAATTCTGTAGACTCTGTAGCAAAAACTTGGAAGCATTTAACTGTGCACCAAGTACTGATGTGTTTCGGAAGCTCTAGTTGAAATATGGTCAATATTTTGCTTTAGAAAATAGCCCCTTATCAGTATCAGCATCAGTTGGTAGCCTTGTCCTGTGACCCTTTCTCTTTAATGATCACTTTGGGTGCTCAGGATAGTCAGAAACAGGAAAAATAGAGAAAAATAAAAATTCAAAGTTGTCTCTTTTCCTGTTCATTTGTCAAGTGCCAGGCTGATTAACTGATTTTGAACTGTTGTCAGTGGAGGAGAGGGGTGAGCTTGCAGGCTCTCTAGAGCAAGCTCTGGACATGCGCACAGGCGTGGCCAGATCTGAAGAAGACTCATGGGATGCTGCTGTGGAAAGAAACGCTAATGCAAAGAAACGCTAATGCTTGGGGTTGGTGTATGTTGTAGTTTTCTAATCCTTGGAACTAAAAGGAGCAGTAGAACAGCAGCAGCCATCACAGAGGTGTCACACTTGGCTTAGAGTGGGTGTGCTCATGGCCTGCATCCTGATGCCGAGCAGCTCGTGGGATGCCAACTGTCACATTCTGTTTACCTTTTTGTGACAGTGGTACAGTGTGTTTGGCACTCTTGACTCACGGCCAGCTGTTGTGTGCAGTACCCTGCAGCTCCAGGGCAAAACTTCCCAAGTCTTCAAACTGATTTTTTTTTTTTTCACCAGATTTATTGAGCAGAGAGCCTAATAAAAACTTGTGACGTTATGTAGTGGCCCCAAGTGCAGCAGCTGCCTTTGGGAAGCTGAGGAGGAGGCGTAGTGGTGTTTGGAGAAGTTGGGGCAACAGGGCTAAGATGGGCAAAGCTGAAAACAAATATGGTGTTCCTGGGGTGATAGACTTGTGTAAGTGGCTATTATCTTTAGTTTTGCTTTCTTAATTCCAGTGACTGATGTGTTGCTGTTAGTGGAGTAGATTTTCTTCAGAAGAGTTTTTGCTGGCATCTTAAGTCTCTAGCTATTTTTAGCAGTCTCTAAGAACGTATATAAAAAACCACACCAAACAAACAAAAACAAACAAAAAAACCCCCCAAAAATCTTATGCTCAGGATTTCTGGGGAGCAAGAAGCTACATTTTGAACTGTTGGAAAGTGTAACAATTTTATGTGTGTATCCTTGCCTTCGTCATCTTAAGAAGCTGAAAAGGAGGATTTTCCTGTTCATGTACTCTTCATTTCCTTAAGAGCAGCGAGGCTGTGGCACTGAAGAGTCATTAATAAAGTGTCAGTAGTCAGCTGTTGCAGTGTTGATGTCTGAAGCTGGCCAAGTATTAAATCAGCAAATCAATGCATTTTTCTTGCATTCATACGTGTTCTTTTTTTTCTGTCTCCTCACAATATTAATTATAGACAATCATAGCTTAAGTATTATTACAAATTTAGTGCATCCTGGGAATATGTGTACTATAATTACAATGAGTTGTATACAAGTACCAAAGTGCCAAATGGAATCTCATTTTGCTTTGACAAAAGTGTATTTTAAAGATGCTAATAAAGAAAACTGCAGTTTCAGGTAGGAAGAACTGGGGTTTATATTTTTGTGAGGTGCTGTAATAACTCATGCTTCCATATACAAAATGTGTCTCTTCCCATTTTTATCCAATGATAAAATGTTATTCAGGTAGATCTGTTGGCTTGGCCATATCATAAGTGTAACCAGTTGAATCTTGGAAATGAAAGACTAAAAGTTTTTACATTTACTTTCTTACTTCCTCCAAATGTCTAGGCCCCACCCCCTGCCGTATTCTGCAGTAGTAGTGGTGGTGGTTTTTTTGCTTCCAGGCACAGTTTTTAACTCTCTTCAAACATCTTAATTTGCAAGTTTAATTCAGTCTGTTTCATGTAGTTATCTTTCAAATCAATTTTGTCTTCTGTAACTTTTAAACATCTTTCTAGGCATAAGGAATAATAGGCATGGGTTGGTTAGAGAGATGCTTCTGAAGTAGATAATTAAATAACTTTAAAACATTTTAAAAGAGGGAAGTCAAAAGCTAATGTTGCTTTATGAAGTGGCACGTGCACATGTGGTTTTTCTCTTATCTACACCAATTACTGACAGGTTTTTTTTTTTCTTGTTCTAGGCCATTGAACAAAAAATCAAAGGTAAGTTACTTTAGAGTTATTTCTATTTTGTCTATTATTTCTGTGTTTTTAAATCTGTTGAATCAAATGAGTCATCTGAAAGCTCCCCTCAAAACTCAAAGATGGGATCGTTTCACCTTCAGTTGCATTTTTTCAAACAGTGACCACAAGGGAGTAGAAGAGTAATGGCAAAAGGGTTTAAACCAGGAACTGGAGCATTCTTTTTCTTGCAGCTTCCCGTTTTTAATGACTTATACAGTGCAAGACATACACATGGTGCCTTGAGTTCTTTTCCGTATTTGCTCTTTTCCTTCCCTCTTTTGCTTTGTTGAAGTGTACTAGTACTCTAACACTTCAAATGTGACCATGGATAGACCTGTTTGTAAATTAATTTCCAAATATTCTAATTGCAGCTGGGGTTGAGAATGCTAGATGGACAGGTAATTGATAGGTCTGGTTTTAACTAACTAGAGCAGTGTCAGGAAGCTGTAATTTGGATGTTCAGAGGCAGGCTAGGGCAGCTGCAGTTACTCTGTGTGTTTGGGGGGGGTTTATACAGATCTCTGTTCCAGCCAGCTTCTAGGAGGCGGGGCGGAAGATTCTTTTCACTTTAATTCTGACAGCTCATAACCTGTTAGTTGGGAAGTAGATAATAATTGCATAAGTGATCCTGTGGAGTGCTTGCTGAGCCCCTGTTTTCTGGGAACATTGGGATTCATTTAACACTTACTGGAGCAGTGGTAGAAAATGGGAGCTCGGAAGCTCTGCCTGTCAAAGGTGTGGTTACTATGGGAAGAATCAAAAAGTGTTAGAAGTGCTGTTCTGGCCTGAAGGTAGTAATGCGGTAAAGGACATGCTGTGCTTGAGAAGGGGGAAAGAAACACGTGAAAATGCCCAATACCAGGGTGTGCTTTTGAAGAAGCATCCTGATTTGCACGGGGATGAAATGGAGGAGGCAGGTTCTCCACGTGCTATACTCAACACAGAGTCTCCTGCCGAGGACTGTGTTACCAGTTGCCGGCTGCATCTCAACCTTGAAGTGCAGCATGTATGTACTTCAGCGTGTGCCTTTTAAATGGGAACAAATGCATAGATTGGGCAGGGGCCATAGGCTTTGGTGTGTGAGGATGCCCTGCAGGAGGGCAGCCTGTGTTCTGTGTCTGGGAGTTCTCCTGCATGTTGATGTTCTGCTTATGGAGTATTGATCACTCGAGGTTGAGGGAGCTGCCTGAGTGTGGTGACTGCAGCCTTCCTATAACCCATGTCAGTTGTGGATGCTCACATTCTATACATGCAGCCGACCTCTGGGTTTCACTGGGCTGCTCTAGGTCCTGGCCCTTACAACCCAGCCCTATGTACTGACATCAGTTGGGAATTCTGTGTGTCTTTGGGCACAGGACTGAGTACTCAATAAAATTGCTGGAAGACTATTCTAATTAATAGTCTTCATTTGTTTTTTAAAACACCCTCTTCTCAAGCAGTGCATAGATTTGCATTTGAAGTACTACACAATCAGCTTTTCTTTTCTTCTGTGTATTCCTGCCATAAGGCTTCTAAGATAATATACCAGATTTCGTGGATTGTGAAAGTGTATTGTTTTATTCTAAAGTAATATATCTGACAAGGTAGTGAAGAAGGAAAATGCTGAAATACTTTGCTGTAAATAATAACGTCCATTTTGAATGAACATTTGACCTATGAACATACGCTGCTCTGGCATCCACATGACGGAGGTACGGCTGCAAAAGCAAATGGCTAAAAATAGCCAGGAGGGCAGTAATTCTGCTCGGAGGGCTACCTGGTGGCAATCTTTAAATTGAGAGAAAGTGTGTGTCTTTTGAAAGGACAGAGTAATAATTATTTTTTATTATTATTTTTATTTTTTTCCATTCTCTCCTTGGAGGCCTGATGTTTGCTGATGGAAGTTCCAACTGTAATGTTACATTATTATTAAAAGGGTATTTCAGGAAGTTTAGCAGGAATTTGGAAAGGCAAGCTGGAGGGCCTTCTGAAGAAGAACATTCATCATGAGGTTCAGATACACAACTTTTTGCCACAGTTCCTGTAGGAAAAAAATTCCTTGCTTGTGTTGCACATAGATCTGTCATTGTTTCAACAGTTTTGCCTACTTGTATTCAGGATGCAAATTAATGTTTCATTAGTTTCCAAGTTTCCATCGCGTTAACGTCTTAAATAATTTATTCCGTGTATGAGCTGAAGATAAAATACAAGACTATAGGATCTCTAAATTATTCAGAATTATGTTCCTTCTTTCAGAAAAATAGCTGGTTAAGTGGTGGGGGTGGGTAGGGAGGTTATTTCTTGCTTTTAAGCGTAGTTTGGATGGCTTCAAAATGTTGGTTTAGCTAAGGTAGACATGGCTTTTGCACCAGCTGAAGCAGCTACCAAGATGCATATATAATTATAAGACTGCTTTCCAAGGAAGTGAGTGCTGATATTTTGTTGATGATTAGGAATGGAAGTGAGGAAGATGATGCTAATCTAAACACTTCTGGTACAAGCAACATTTTAATACTGTAGTGTCATTGTTAAAAATGCATGTATGTCATTCCTGTGGATCTCAGATATTCTAACCTTATCTAGTTTTGTACATCTGGTTTTATTAAAAGAGAGAAGAGGAAGTTCATAGAGTTCGAGTTGACTGTATTATTTAGTTGCTAAGTGGCAGGTTTCTCTGTTTGTGCAGCAGCTAGCATAACAAACTCATACATCGACAAGTGCCTTCCAAGTGCTCTTGTAACGAGTATTTTAGGAAAATATAAGTGTCATTTAAAAGTCCTTATTTGTTGAAAATACTGTAGAATTGTCAATTGTTGTGGTATTCCTTCTGGCTTGGCAAAATACATCTTTTTGCCATGTTTAGTGTCAGTGCTATTAAAGACAGACAAATCAATCCACTTACCCTGAGTTTCTCCTAAAACAGGGCTCTACAAACCGCACTGTGGCCACCGATAAGCCAAGCGCTGAAGTCAGTGCTATTTAAGAAGAGTGTTGGAGTTTGGTGGTACAATCTCACTCCAGTAATCACAGGGTACCTCTGCAGAACAAGGTTTCGTTAAGAGATGAAAAACCTTTTTACGCACATTTTAATGTATGTACACAATACCTCGGTGCAGTAACATATGAAACGTGAATGGTGCTGTTGCTGTCGATGCCAGTGCTGTGGTTCGTTGTTTTGAAGGCTGTTGTGCTTTGCAAAACAGTGCGAGCTTGAGCTGCAAACATCTGTCAGTCCTCAGCTCTGAATTCCCTGCTCTGGGGAAGGCAGAGGCAGAAAGAGCTTTTATTGCAGAACAGAATAAACTTCGAATCAGCCTCTGAAACGGAAAGTGCTTTAAAAATAGCTGGGTGTGGAATTGAAATCTTTGACTCATATTTCCCACCTTGGAAACTTCTTATTCATTTTTTTCTCTGCAGAGCAAAATTGCCCAAATACACTAACTCTTCTGTTTTTTTGTCAAGGTTTGTTATGTTGTTGTTTTTTGTTTTGATGTTTGGCTTTGGTTTTTTTTTTGCTTGCCTCACTGTGCTTTTCCTGCTTGGTAAAACTGCCCCGTTAGCTTTACGATCTTGCAATCAAATAGCAAAACCTGAAGAGAATCGCAGCCCCCCGCTGTTCAGACTGCCTGTCGGAAGGGCCCAGCCTCACCTTTGTGCGGCTCTTCAGGGGTTAAGGACTTGGCAAACGGTTAGATATTTTCCAGATCAGCTAGCTGAGCTTACAGCTGCGGCCATTTTTCCACCACGAAAATTCTAGCACTACATCTTACGTGTGTCAGCTTGAAAACCAGACTTCCTCTGTTTGCCCTTCAGCATTCCAGCACTGACAACTCTTTGGGGCATGACACGCAGGGAGAGGCACTACAATACATTTTTAAGAGGTCAGCTCCAGCAGCAGCGAGAAGAAACATTTCAGTGACAGCTTGGTGCGGTTCTTTGTGTGGTTTAGTAGACGGTTTGATCTTTGTACGCTGACTTTGTGTGAGCGAGAAACTGTTTTCCATCTGCATTAAAGTTCCTCAAACAGCTGCCATTTTTTTATTGGCGGGGGAGCCGAGTCCCTGGGCCCCTGCTCCAGGAGGAGTTGGCAGCGGCTCCGGAGCCGTAAAATGACACCATTGCTGCTCCTCCATTTTCTACTGAAATCTGCAGAGTGGGGAAGCAACACAAGTTGGAAGCGTCTTTCTTTGGAATCTCTCTGTAAACTGTAACTTCACCATCCCCTGCTTTGTGGGTTTTCAGCAGGTTTGTTCTTTATGAAAATCTGTCATTCTCGATACTTTTCCTGTAAACTTGCTACTAGTAAACAAACTAACTGTGGTAGACTGGAAAGCTGTTAATATTGCCTTTCTGCCTTCATATGATTTGAAATAAAATACATAGTGGTGAGCAGAGCAACTTTTGTTTAACAAGCAACTTGTTTATAAAAAATCAAAATATTAAGATGAATGTTAAGATTATTAAGGGGTGTTGGAATTTATAGTAGCCATATTGGAATATTAATGTATTATTTAGTCTTCTGAAAAGTTGTGGGCCAGAAAATATAGGGCAGGATAAATTGTGTAGCTTGAAACTTACTTTGTGGTACTTCGGGAAGCAAAGGAATTCTGCTGCACTTGGGATTGATTTCAGTTTGAAATGACATACAAATGCAAACTGTGTACTCTTTAGTATAACCGTGTTATCTGGCAGATTGTGATTTAGTGTGCTGATAAGAGTAGAAAGAATTACCATATTTTCTAAGGAAATGAATGCACGGGAGAAGTGTAATTTTCTTAAACTGTTTGTGAAGTCCTGTTCATGCCTTAGGGGCTGTCTTGGCAGAAAGTGGATTGTTTTATTATCTGCACTCTTATAGTCAGAAGTGATTTGATTACCTGCGAGTCCTATGGAATCTGGTAGAACACACACTTGAAGTAGCTTCCATTAGGAAAGCAAAGTATCTGAGGTGCTGCCTCACGGTGCTATCCTGAGTGAGCTGCCTGCAACTCAGGGCGCCTCCTGGGATGTCACACAGAAAGGTTTTATCCAAAAGGAGAAATCATGTATGAGTGGAAGTTGTAGTGTAGGAAAACTGCATCTCTTCCACTGCCCATGTTATGGGGTGTTCTGTGTGGGCTTAGGAGTCTCGGTCACTGAGGTGTGCTCTCTGCTTCAGCTGGCAGGGAAAAAACAAATACAAAGGAAAAGTTTAACTCGTGTGCAGAAAGGTGTCTGTGGGCTGCCACTGCTGTGGGGCTACTTTGTTAATGATAACCTGGCTTACAGCAAGTGGATGTTTTCTGCATGTGGCTGTGGACACACCTTAGGCATGGGTGAGCTGGGCTCTAAACAGCAGTGAGTACTGAGCACCAGTTGGCTGCAGCAGAAGGCACATAGATGGATCAGAAAGTTAAGATTTGAGCAGTACTTAAACAGATGGTGCTATGCAAAGAATTTTACTGTTTGTTAATTTCAAAGCTTGTTTCTATACCTAGACCATAGAAATGTGCTGTGGGGCTTATGCATACAGTTGTTGACAAATTCTCAGCTACTTGCTGAAATAGCCCCTCCAAAGACTTACTTATTTTTATTATTTGTAAACCAGGAAATTTGAAAATGAATAAATGGAAATAGGTTTGTTTAAGAGTTCTTTGTATTTGTGAAATTCAGTTTTGATCATAATTCATTGTTGCATTAAATGCAGCAGAACTTTGTGCAAGGAATCTGATCTGAGTTACCTACTTTTTAAATATAGGTAGCGATTGATGGAATGTGAGATGGAGTTGTTGCTTTTTATCAACTTGCCAATTTCTCTAATAGCTTCTGAATACCCCCTGCTCCCAGTGCTTTGTACATTATACTGACAGATACCGTGGCCATTCCTCTCTTCAGTTCTCATCTCCAGTCAGCTGTGAAATGGAGAGCTCTGGGTCACTGCTGTCAGAGCATGGGAGGTGCTGGGGAGCACCTGAAGCAGCAGCATCATTCTCCTCTTCCTCCTGCTTGCTCCTTGAGGCTCTGTTACAGGCCTGTGTCTGGCCAGCAGTGAAACAAGGATATTTCTGAAATGTTTCTTTTATGATTTCTTAGGGAGATTAGATATCATATTCCATTAAAACACAACTCGGATGCTGATTATTGGGTGATCTATTGTTCTAAAGGTTTTCACGCTTGTGTTTTTCAAAATACGTAACACTGTTTTGTAGTTGAAATAAAAATATAGTCACAAGTAACATTGACAGTATTCAAATAGATTCCTTTAAAAAAAAAGTTTATTTTGTGTGTCATATTCACGTGACTTTGTCCCTGAAAGTTAGTGATAAAATGGTCTTTTAAAAACTTAGATCCTCAGAAAACTAAATTTTCAGTCACAGTAACATCACTCCTGCTGCTGACATGCCAGAAGAATGTTAAACGGAACATAGCAAGGAAATGGTTTGAGGGTGCTACTCTTCAGTCATGTAGGTTTAGATTATGCCAATGAGCAACTCTATTCTTGAGTATAAACACAGCTTTATAGTTGCTGAAACCCAGTTTGTAACTGGGTGCTGCCTTCCCTGCAGTGTGGAGTGAGAGCATTGCTGATCCCAAGCAGTGGTAGCTGCCTCAGTTTCCCTCTTTCCCAGCATGTAGGATTGGTCCCTTTCCATAATCTAGTGAGATCTCAGTGGAAAAAGTGTGGGGATGACTTGAACCTGGGTCACTGTTCTCCTCTGTTGGCTGTACAGGCCCAGAAAGCGTCATGTTTCTGGGGACAGAGCGACCTGCAGCCAGTAGGAACCTCTTGAAATGTTTGTCACCGGAGAAGCTGTTACTGAGCTGTGCCCTGGCTGTGAGCAGCAGCAGTGCTGCACACTTTCAACATTTCCCTTCAGTAACTTCTAAACCTGCCAGTTTACATTGGTGAAATTCTGAGTAGAGATGGTGGCTTGACAGTGTAGGTAGGGCAGCGCTGAGGGAGGTCACCCTTGGGTCTTGAGGGATCTTCTAAAGTTCTGCAGTAAATGTAAAGGTGCTTCATGGATTATCCAAGAAATTGTCTAAGTATGTGAACATATCACTATGGTAAGGACTGGGGTGGTGGGGTGAAGAGCAGCAGCACTAGAAACGCATCCAGTAGCTCGCAGTGTTCCTACCTGTTGAACCTGGCTTACTAAACTGTTACCTACACCTGAACATCTGGAGAAGAGGAGGCTGAGGGGGGACCTCATTAATGTTTATAAATATGTTAAGGGCGAGTGTAGAGAGGATGGAGCNNNNATTCATAGATTCATAGATTCAGCATCTGAGTTAGGTGTGATTCTTCACAGCTGCCCTCTGCAAATTATTTGGCCTTTGTCTTGCCTTGAAGAGGCCGTGCTGTCCGGGCTGCAAGAGCATTTGGAGTTGCAGTTGCACATTTGGCATTTTATCAGTACTGGCCCCATCCTGCCAGGCTGTGCCTGGGGCTACCTGTGCTCTTAGCTCTGACTGCTGGCAACACGCTGACTGTGAGGTGTTCCTGTGTCTTTTGCTGACTGATGGGGTTGATAAAGCAGCAAGTCTTAGCAAAGTGTTGTTCTGTGTCTTCTGATCACCTCTTGTTCTCCTGGGCAAGACCATAATGGCTTTCTACATGTAACGCTTGAGTTTCCCATTGGAGCAAGATGATTTTTTTAGTACTTAAGTATTTATTTAAAATGCAGTTGAAATGCTGAAATACTCTGGGATAGTGCTGATTTGTCCAGAAGAGCTATGGAGAGCTTGTTAGCAGCAGTGTATTTTAAACAGATGATTTTGTTAAGAGTGACAGTGAGACACATTTCTGCTTCCAGATCTGTGCTGTTAAAGGCGTGTTGATTGTGGGATGATAGAGCATCTAATGGGGAATGAGTTACAACTTGTGTCAGGAAAAATGCTGCCATTACTTAACATATAAACACATTAAGAATATTGACTTAGTCTTCAATTTTTAAAGTTGCTGTTCTTATGAATAACTTTGTCCAACTTTTTTTTTTTCCTGGGGGTGGGGGCAGTGCCAGAACAAACAAAGACAAGTGTAAGCCAGCCTCAGCCCGTCACGTCTAACGGCACTTCCACTGTAACCAGCACTAATAATAATGCCAAGCGGGCCCCAGCCAACAGTCAGCAGCAGCAGCCCTTGCCTCGATACCCTCCTCGTGAAGTACCACCGCGATTTCGACACCAGGAACAGAAACAGCTTCTGAAACGAGGTCAGCAGTTACCAGTTATAGCTGCAAACCTGGGATCTACTCCTAAAGTGTTAAACAGCCAGTCAGGAGGCAGCACTGTCACAAATAAACAGCCAGTGACCAACGGAGAAGTGCCGAACAGCAGCAAAAAACAGCCAGGTGAGGGGAGGTACCGTGTTTTCCTTTAACTGAAATTGGGTAGTTTAAATTCAATTATCAGTGAAATATTTGAGCTAATGTTAAACTTTAAGATGTAGCATGAAGAAATGTTTTTCTGTGTTGTAGCTGAATGCAAAGCATTGCGGGATGGTTTTAGCCACCTTTATGCACATTTCACACCAAGAGTTAAGACGTCTCCGTTCCTCACTGTTGCAGTGGTGAACAGTAGATGTGTCTGGTTTGGAACAGGTGTGACCACTACTATGTTCTGATTTTTTCCTGTCTCTGTATCTTAACAATTGACCCAAGCACAGTCATGGGATGAAACATCTCTTTGGCATCTAGTTTTGATACACACATCTCTCGGGGCAGGGTCTTTCAGACAGTTTGCAGAGCTTTCTAACCAGCATCTTGAGACTTAGGGTGTTCTTTTACTGTCTAGAGATACAGCCAGGGCCCAACTTGTTTAGAATGTCAGAATTGCTTTGTGTTCTTAGGGCAGAGTGCTTTTTTATTCATCTACCTGAAACTTGGTTGTCTTAGAAGATGGATCAACCTTTACCAGCATTACTATTTAAATCTAGTTATAATTTGTTATTCTGGTTTGTTGTGCATCCTCTTCACATACCCCTTGAAGAGGAGTAAAGGTCTGTGTTGCATGTGCAGGATTTTTCATTCAGTGAACATACAAACATGCAGTTCTCAAGATGATTGCTTGGACAATAAGGGCAGTCTAATTTTGGCTGGTAAAAGTAATTGCAGATTTTCAGAGAGATATGGTATTGATGGATGCCAACATTTAATATGTTGGACAAACACCTTTCTTTATACTTTTTTTTTTTTTAATATTTTTTGTTACAGCAGTGATGGTGCAACTTGTTCACACAGATAACTTATTCTGAAACTACTGAATTTCCAGTGTTTCTCAAAATTAGTGTTTTATACACCACAAGGCTGTGACTCTTGACCCCTTCAGTTAAAAAAATAATAATAAATTCAGGAAAATAGCCTGGATATTTCAAGATTTAGTTAAGTGTTGAGCTGTTCTGCTTATTGAATCTTGAAGCAGTATTTGAAACGAAAGTGAAGAATTAAAGCATTGGAAGCAGTTTATCCACGTGTCCTTTTTGAACTGTTTTTTGCTAGTACTTTTCAGCATTAAGTTTGTAACATACTGATAGAACTCCTCTAACATTCCAATAAGTAGTTTTTTCTAACTCCCTGCACTGTCTGGAGTTAGCGGTGTGTTTGCACAGGCAGTGGCTGATCCCAGCAATAGTAACACCCTGTGGTAGAGTTAGTACTGAGGGTGGGGATACAGACCAAGGCCACTGCTAGAGCTTGTGTGTCAAGGTGGGGGTGCAGAAAGTAAGAGGTGGCACTTGTAGGGAGCATCAGCTGGGACTGGGGACCACAAACTGACTAGTGAGAGACTCCAGCATGTAGACATCAATCACATTCGGTATAAAGCTGAGGGATCAGAAGGGGCTTGTCCTGCTTGGCTGGCTTTGCTCAGCTTAGTTTGGCTCCCTCTTCCAGTTTCTTCCTCGGCTGGCACCAAAGGGGGTCTTTGTCCGTCTGCCATTGATCGTGAGCTGTGTGTTCCTGAATCCAGCACCATAATCCAGCTCCTGAACACAGCTCCTGTTTGCTGCTGAGCCCAGTCTGGGAGTCTTCAGGTGCCTGCTCCACAGCATCAGTGGTGACAGTGACATAATTGCCATCAAGGGAGGGGGATGGAGTTCAATATTGTTCTTTTATAGATATATGTATATATTCCACTGATATTATTTTAGTTTTCATTAAAGCTGTTCTAGTTTCCTTTTCTAATTGCTGAGTCTCTCTCCATTGCTCCCTCTCACCTCTGGGGAAGGAGGTGGGTTAACAGAGAGTGGATGTTACAGGTCTGAGGGGCTGGCCTGACCCTAAACCCTAACAACTGGGAGCAGTTCTGTGGTTTGAATAATATCTGCATGTCCTGCTTGTAGCAGAAAGGTCCTGTGAGAGCCTTTAGAAGAGAGGAAGGTTGTCGTGGTCACTTACCCAGCTTAAGAAATACTTGTGTTGTCTGCAGCATGCTGACAGGTCTCTGTTAACTGTCAGCTGTGTTCAGGGCATCCCATGTGCCCAAAGTAGGCTTGGCAGAACCAACAAGTGGAACTGGGTGGACAGGGTCTTGTTTGGTGGTGCCATGGATCTGTATGCTTGAAAGATCTCTCTCCTCCAGTATAACCAGAAGTAGTGTTTGGTTTGGATGTCTTGTCTTTGAAAGATACAGGTAAGATGAGAATGTAAAGGAAAACTGTTTTTCAGTGCTGGATTTTTATAATGGTCTTGTCTAATGAATGGCCTGTGAGGGGCTGCGGAGGTGACCGTGATCCAGCAGCATCTGAAAGTGACTTGATGAACTTGAACACCTTTGAGTCTGGGAGGATTTGCTACCATCATTTTCTTGTCCTGGTCTTACTCCCCCTAGTTCCTCCTTAAGCGTCAACGACAAGAACTAGGTTGTTTGCTTGGTGTTACCTCTGAAATTTAAAAATCTCATGAAAATCCATAGATCTCTCCCTGTTGAGAGAATACCCATTTGGGTTAACAATTTTATACCTTAAAGTAATACCTTTGAAGATTAAGTTCTTGACTTTGTTTGTTTGATTGATTGATTGATTGATTTTTAAAGCATTATTTCATGGCTGTTGGGATCAATCTGTGTTTTAACAAAGACTTAGCTTAGCAAAGTGTTGAAGGCAGAATTGCTGGAGCTGGTAATGGCTCCTCTCGTTTTTATCTGTCATTTCCTGACAGACCTTGGGGTAGGGTCTCTCCCCAGTTCAGCTGTGTTAGTATGGTTTGGTAGGTGCTTTGAACAGGTCAGAGAACACAAGTACTGCCTTTAATTGCCCTGGCCACAGTAACTTTTTAAGTCTTCAGTATTGGAGAATTTTTTAATTGTTTCAGTGGTCGAAAAAAAAAAATCTCTTGTATTTTGCATGGACAATCATATTCTCTTTTGAAATTTGACCTGCTTTGTTGGGAAGGAAAGTGTAAGAAGGGATAGTCCTGTGGATTGGGGTCCTCTGCTGTTTTTAGGATGTTGGACGTAGCTTTTTATTAAAGATGCTCAAGTGAAGCTCATGCCATGTAGCAATTCTGAAACAGATCCAGCCTTGTACCCAGATGGTTATTTTAAAAAAACCTACGGAAATAACTTTTTATCAGGACATTTTCATACCTAGTTCAGTTGTTTGCTTTACTGATTTTTTTCCTCCACATGCTTCCCAGGAAAGGAAGGTCTTGAGCTCTGCCTTGTTTGTTTGTCTCTGTGCTTTGTAACCCATCAGAATAGCCAGGGAGTTTTTCCACAACAAAATGATTTATGTAGTGAACTAAAATATTTGCCAGCAGTAATTGCTTACAAGTGTGGGACAGGACAGAACAGGAGAGCACCTTTGGGCTTCTGGCATCACTTGTTACTTGGGCTCCTCCTTGGAGGTGAGCAGGTCTTGCTCTGTTCTTGTGCATTCCGCAGCAGAGCTGCTAAAGGATGTTGCAGCCAGAGCCTTAGAGAAGAAATGAACCTTCCTGTAACTTGAGCTGTTTTCCTTGGCTGTTGTAGGAATTGGGGAAGAAGTGGGCAGCTGGGATTTGCAGTTTGTGGTGATGGAGGCTTATGTATGCTTAAGGCAGTGTTTCCTACGTTAACAGTATGGTCTCCAACTATAGAACTGGTGAATTTGAAATGTGAACTCTGATTGGACTGTGCTTAGTTATCTGTTTGCCATGTCAGGTAGCAAAAGAATGACTAGGTGTTGGAGAAAGCATGTCATTGAAAGAAGGGATAGGAACTTGCTTAAGTTTCAGGCTGACATCTGAAATTCAAAGAGTCAAAAATAACTCGTTTTTGTTTTGATGACTTTCTGTTCTTCTTAATATATATAAATCAAACTTTTAAGGACATGTTAAATTGGTTAATTAAATGCCAAATATATAAAAACAAACCAGTAGTGTAAATATTTAGTAAAAGCAGCAAAATTGCTAATCAATTTTAAATTAAATCCAATTGCTCCATGTAGAAGGGTGGACTTGCTGTCTGTGTGACTCTTCCTGAGGAGTGCTCAGCACTGTGAGTGAGGCAATTCATGGGCCCTAAGATTCAGAGGTGACTCTTAAGAGAAACCTTGCCTGGAAAAGTTGTTGCTAATGGACAGGTTCCAAATAACGAGCAGTTTGGGGTCTGTTTCAAAGGGCTAGTTTATTTTGGTAACACTTCTGTAATTTTCTTGCTTTTTTCTTTTCTTTTCTTTTTTCTTTTCTTTTCTTTTTTTTTTTTTTTTTTTTTTTTTTTTTTTGTAGGCATGCCTCCCATTCGGGACTTGGTGAGCCACTCCCCTAACCAGTCAGGTTAGCTATTTCAATCTCACCTGTTTTTTTGCAATACCTATGTCTGTAGTAGTTATATGTTTCATGCAATTTTGTCTGCTGCTTTTTTTTTTTTTTTAATTCTTTGGCTTATAGTTTTTCTGTAGCCTGTGCTGTGTGAATGAGTAACTAAAATACACTGTCTCTCTGCCATTGGATACTTCTTCATGTTAAATGTATTTAATTTTCTAAACTAGCATCGGAGTTCATAGCGAAACAGATATTTTGACAATGTGGCACCTTAGCTTTAAAATACTAAGTCTCTGTTTTTTACCTTTATGCTAACACATTAAAGTGCCACTGTGTGGTATTAAATGGAATAATCAGTGCACTCCTGTGCTTCACATGAGAGACACTTCACAGGGCTGTGGAGGAAGCCCTGTCTGGGACCTTCTGTTATTGCCGAGTTGCTGCTGGGCCAGCAGGTACATGGGAGCCTCCGGCTGTGCGGTGATCAGTGACTGGGACTGTGAGGAGCAGTTGCTGTTCATTGGGCGATACTGGGCTGCGTGAGGCTGCGTGAGGCTGCGTGAGGCTGCGTGAGGCTGCGTGAGGCTGCGTGAGGCTGCGTGAGGCTGCGTGAGGCTGCG